>CAUYRH010132290.1:0-11790 GCA_963574655.1 Perodicticus potto
GGGTAGGAGGTGAGGCTACTCCAGCGTCCTTAAGGTGCTTCCTGTTGGCTAAATCCAAGTAGATATGTGAAGGGTCAGGAGAAATCTTCTAAATACGGATCAAAATTGTTTTCACATAGTAAATGAGAAAATATCATGAATTACATTGGTTTTAAGAGCAACACAAGTTTTCTCAACAGGAATCTCCCCACAATCTTATGTTTTGAATTCATATTTAACTTTAGATAATATGGAGAAGGAATAAATACTAGTTGTATTCATCTTCTCAGAACCTGAAAACCTGTAATACAGAAGGTGGCCAAAGACACAATCCTCTAACCTAAAATGTTTAAAATAATTCTACAGAAAATAATGTATTGCTTGACAGACTTAATTAGATATAAATTTTTATGTAGTTGTAGTTTTGAAAAATTATTTATAAAATCTTTCTACAATTCTATAATTATTAGAATTATAATTTCATATTTGTATCAAATATTATACATATATAATTAACCTAAACATATATTTTCACATACATAATCAAAAGAATAAAATTTGATTTTTATAACATAGTGTACATGAAACAGAATAAGAAAAATGTTTAAATAGGCAAAAACATTGCTTTTTAAAATTAATTTTTTGAAAGAAAAAAATTGCGAATAACAACTAAATGATAAAAAGACAAACGTCACTAATAAGAGTATTGAGAGCAAAGAAACAACAGTGGGTTCCTAAACACTGAAGAAAAGAACAGAAAAAAAGAGAAAATTAATATAAGGAATCAGCTGGAAGAATTAAAGGACCATAGTTATCAGAAGTAATAATAGTAGACTGAAAAGAAATAAGAGCAGAGATACTATATGTGGTATGATATGGGAGAAAATTACAAAGATAATAATGCATTTGATGCATAAAATGAAGAAGTGTTTTCCAGAAAAAAATAGAATGCTTTTTTTTTTAGAAAAAAAAAAACATGTTATACAAGCTGGGTTTTAAAGCTTCCACAAAATTATAATTTCAAAAAGTTTAATTTTGAAGTGAATTTGAAAGATATAATAAGTAAAATGGAATGTTTAGCAAAATGCTAGACTTAAAGAGTGAAACCTATAAAAATTAGTTCTATAGCACAAATTAACCCATAAGAGTCCTAAAGAATCATTTTTACTTACAATTGGCATTGATCGCCTTTGATTCCTTTAGTTGTGCAGAAACATTTTCCTGTGTGCAGATGACAAATATTGGCATGGCCACTGCATGTACAAGCTGTAAGTTAAAACCAAAATGATATTGAATATTCTACATCACAAACATGCACATCACAGTTCAGGGAAGGTATCATTATTATTATCTTATGTTTATGTCCTGTTATTTTCTCTTATCATCCAAAAATTTATAAGCTAACATATATTATAAGCGATTTTTAATTAAAGAGAAGTAGATTCACTTATTTGAAATTTCATGAAATTCTATAAAGTCTTTATGGGTATCCTGAAATCCATTTTCTCTTACTAACACCAATACAATCATACATCAGGCACCTTTTTATTGTCAATATTTCAGTATTTCATATTGTAGTTCATTCTCTAATCCAGTTACATATTCTAAAAAGACAAGGCTGATGTTGTCACTAACTCTTTCAGAAAGCTTTAATGAAACTATTGGTGTTCTAACACACAAACGGCTAACTAAATCATTCTACTGACAAAAATGAAATATATGGTCTTTTCTAGATTTAGATACACATATGAAATTAAGCTAATGAGTCAAAATTTCCCATGTTCAACGTTTAATTATTATTTTCTCTTAAAATATCAATAGAAATTCTAACATTAGTGCTAATGAAGAAACATATGTAAACAGATAATCATATTGCTATTTTAATTGAGTATCCAAGATAAAATAGATTTTGTATACTAAAATTTAGTACAAGACCACGATGAACACTTTCAAAAGAGGAGACTAACAGAATAGTTGGAGGCCCATATCCACAAATCTTTGAACAAAACAGAATCAATAAAATAATCAAGATAAATGAAAGATTAGAGAATTTGGTGTGGATTATCAGAAAAAAAAAACATTTCAGTGTTATTAATCCAGTATTCTACCTGCCAAGGTGTGGGTGCCTGTCCTCTTACTCAAGCCTAATGAAATGTCAATGACCTCTCTCAAGAGCTTGGTAGGTTCCCTAATTCTAGGTGGCATATTAGAGCAGACACAATTATTCAGGTGTGAACAGCTATGGCTATTTAAATGAGGCGGCAGCACAAATAAAAAGGACTACTTTTTGAAATCATCAGCATATACACTGAAGTCAAAGAAAATAATATGTGTTTCCTCCAGCTGACCTGAAGCTGCTTAAGATTCTGACCAACTGAAAAACTGGAAGAAAAGGTTTCCAGTACAGGTGAAAATAATAAGTAAATAAATAAGTGTGTGTGTGTGTAAATAAAAACGTGTGTGTGGGTGTGTTCTTCATCATGACAAGTCAAGCCTCAGAAAAGCCAAAAAAAGTCACACGTATATGAGACTAAATCATACCTTCCTCACATGTAAGACTACAATTTTCTTTTCTCCATAGAAAGATCAAGAACATTACCAAGCGAGGAAAAGAGGAAAATCCTAAATATAGAAAGAGAGATCATCCAGAAGAGAGGGAAAGAGAAAATGTGGCTTTAAAGTATTTTCAGAGTTCTGATTTTTATTCAATCTAGACAATTATAATTATTTACATAAGCAGGTGTTGGCAAGTTAAATTCTTCAAAGTTCCTTATATTAAATCTTGGATTTCAACATTTCAAGGTCAAGGGAAAAAAAATCCCACTGAATATGTTTTAAATGGAAAATGACAGAGAAAGATGTTGTATTTTGATTATACCCAATTTGTCTGGCTTCCATATCATGTTAGTTACATATATGCAGTGTTAGTAAAAAACAAAACCTAGAAAAACAAAAGAAATATTGCTTATTATTTTTATGGAGGCAAGGTGGTGATTTTAAGTGCATGTTTTCTGTTTATAAAATTGTTAGTAATATATAAAATGCGACAATAAACCATCTAATTTAAGAATTCATTACTAATATGTGTATGAATCTGTGTGCTTCTTCCTTACCCTATTTCACTGCCCCCTAAATCAGCAGTAACCACTAGCCTAAACTTTGTGTGCATCGTCCTAGTTTTTAAAAACTAGCATACATAAACTATTTATAATATCATATTTCCATTAGCAAATGAAGATATCTGCAACAAATTAGAAAAGCTAGTATCATACAATGATCCCTGACCACAATGTAATTAAATAAGAAGCCAATAACAAAAAAGTTCACCAAAAGAAATACATCTGCATGGAAAATTAACAAAACTACTGTAGAAGAGTGATGTCAGTAAGAAGGTAAAATAGAACTTTCTAGCACTCATCCCCTAACCTATCCACACATGAAAATACCTTCTTGAGAGCTAAGTAATCCAAGTGAGAAATTACAACTAGTATCTAGTTGTAGGATAGAAATAAGAAAAAAAATATATTGAAGAGGGTAACAGAACCAGTTTAATATTATCAACCTCATCCCCCTCCCAATCCCAGGCAGTACAGCTCTGAGAGACATACCCCTAAGTGGGCGAAGAAGAGGGAAGTGAACACCAAACTTTTCAGTAGACCCCTGCACCAGGCCACAACCCACAGCCCCAGGATCCAGGCTGGGTACTACAGTACCAGGACCAACCCAGCAACAGTATGGCACCTCAGCCCCAAGCTCCAAACCTGCCACGGTGATTGGTATCCACAGAACTACAAGTTTCAGGGCTAGCAGCTAAGCACTAAAGTTCCAGGCCCACTCCAAACTCCAGACTGGCCGGAAGACCATTCTCTGTGGCTCTAGGCTCCAGATCAGGATTCAAGCCTACCCCAGAAGTAGCCTAGCCCCAGAAACCTCAGGCTCCAGGCAAGTTTCCATGATTCCAGCCTCTAAGCTTGTCCCAGGCCAGGCTAGATTCTGCAACTACAGACTCCAGGCTGGTACTGGCAAACCCAATCTTCAACCCCACCACAGTGTCTGGCAGGCACGTGTAAACCCCAGCTCCAGGCTAGCCCCCATGGTCCAAGGCTCCTGATGTACCCACACAGATACCACCTACAGGCCACCCAGTGCCAAACCAGCACTAGGATTATGGCCAGCCCACTGCCAACTCAGGCTCTAGGACACCCCTTTGTCAGTCTGCCCCACATGGACTTCAGATCCAGGGCTGTCCCTATGGCCCCTGGTGCCAGCCCATCCCAGTTTCAGACCTGCTTCTGCAGACTAAACCTGAAGGCCTATCCCAACACTAGGTCACCCCAGGGCCTCAGGCTTCACATAGGCAACACAGACACATGCACCAGAACATAAGATACTTGAAATTAATATAAAGTATGACATCAATAATATAAAACATGTAGGGAGGAGAAGGTAAAGTATAAAGTTCTTATACATGTATGCAGTCAACACTAGCTTGAATCACCTTAAAATATACTATTGTATCTATAAGATGTTTCATATAAGCTTCATGATAACCACAAAAAACCTGTAAGAGATACATAAAAGATAAACAAAAAGGAATCAAAGCACACAACTACAGGACTAGAAAATGATCATCAAATCACAAACAGCAAGACAGAAAGAATGGAAGAAATGAACTAAAACACTGAAAAAATAACAAAATAACAGAAGTAGGTCCTTATCTATCGAGAAAGACAATAATAAAAATCAAAGTGTAAATAAATGAGCGACTAGAAATGTAATAGAAAATATCAATGAACTAAGAGTTTGTTATTTGAAAAGGTAAACAAAATTGACAAATCTTAGGTCAGGCCAAATAAGAAAAAGAGAGAAGACTCAAAACCAGAAATAAAAGACTAATATAACAGAAATTCAAAGGATCATAAGAGACTGCAATGAAAAATTACATACCTATGAGTTGGATAACCTAGAAATAATAAGACTGATCATGAGGAAATAGAAATTCAAACAGACTAATAACAAATAAGAAGATTGAATCAAAAAAATATCAAAAAAATAAAAATTCCAGAGCCAGATGCCTTAATGACAGGATTCTATAAAAAAATTTCACAAACAACTGATATCAATTCTTTTCAAACGCTTCCAAAAAACAAAAGATGAGGAAATACTTCCAAACTCATTTTGTGAGGCCAGCATTACCCTCACACCAAAGTCATATAAGAAAAGAAAATTAAAACACAGATGCAAAACCTTCAAAAAAAGGCAAACAAAATTTAATAGAAAGAACAATAAAAGGATAATTCACTATGAGCAAGTAGAACTTATCCTAGGGATACAAAGATGATACATCATGCACAGATCAACAAAGGGAAAAAACTATATGTCATCTCATTCAATACAGAAAAAAACATTTGACAAAATTTAAAATCTTTTCATGATAAAAACTCTCAAGAAATTAGGTATAGAAGAAATGTACCTCAACATAATAAGACCATATATGAAAGCCCACAACTAACATCACACTCACTAGTTAAACATTTAAAGCTTTTCTTCTAATATTAGTAACAAGAGAAAGATGCCAACTCTTACCACTTCTATTCAACACAGTATTAAAAGTACTAGCCAGAGCAATTAAGCAAGAAAATGAAATAAAGGCATCCAAATTGGGTGGAGGGGGTGCATATTGTTTCTATTTTCTCATGACATGATCTTGAATACATAAAACCAAAGAGTCAACCAAACAGCAATTAGAACTAAAACACGAATTCAGTAAAGTAGCAGAATAAAAAAATCAGCATGCAAAACCAGTAGTGTTTGTGTACATTAACAATGAAAAAAAATTAAGAAGTCAATACTGTTCACAATAGCATCAAAAACAAAAACAAAAACAAAAAACCCTTAGGAATAAATTTAGCCAAGGAGGCAAAATATCTATATCCTGAAACCTATAAAATATTGAAAAAGAAAGAGTAGATGACACTTATAAATGGAAATGTATCCATGTGTACAGATTGGAAAAATTAATAATGCGAAAATGTCCATACTGTGCAAAAAAAGTCTAACTGTTCAATGCAATACTTATCAAAATGCCAATGGCATTTTTCTCTGAAAGACAAAAAATAATTCTAAAATTTATATAGTAACACAAAGGCTTCAAAGTGCCAAAGCACTCCTGAGCAAAAAGATTAAAGCTGGAGGCATCAAACTATCTGATTTCAAAATATACTATAAATCAGCATGGTACTGGTATAAAAACAGACACGTTGACCAATGGAACAGGATACAGAGCCCAGATATAAACCCAAGCCCTTCTGGTCCACTGATTTTTGACAAAGATGTCAAGAAAACACATTGGAGAAAAGATAGTCTCATCAATAAATGTTGAGAGGAAAACTAAATTTCCATCACATAGAAGAATGAGATAAGACCCTATTTAACACTATAAACAAAAATCAATTTAAAAGTCCTAACAGACCTAAAGATAAGACTTCAAACTCTAAAAGTACTGGCATAAAATGCAAGGGAAGGTTCCATGACTTTGGTCTGGGCAAAAATTTATTGAGCATGACTCCAAAAGCACAGGCAACTGAAGCAAAAATAAATAACTAGGATTGCATCAAACTAAAAAGTTTAAGCATTACAAAGAAAACAATACAGTGAAGAGAAAACCTTCCCAGATTAGGAGACAACCAGAAAATTGGGAGAAAACATTAATACTATTTATTAGCAAAAACTAATGAAACATTTAGAGACAAATTTAATATCAGTACTGTCCATCTGATAAAAAGGTGATCTCCAAAACATATAAGGAACTCAACTCAATATCAAAAAATAAAGAACCCAATCAAAAATAGGCAAAGGATCTAAATAAACTTTTTCTCAAAAGAAGACATACAAATGACCAATGGATATGTACAAAGTGTTCACCATCATAAGCATCATTGAAATACAAATAGAAACAACAATTAGATATCACCTCATACCTGTTTGATGGCTATTATCAAAATAATGAAATGTAACAAATGCTGGGGAAGGTGCACAGAAAGGGAACCCTTGTGGACCATTAGTACAAATCCAAATTAATAAAGTCATTCTGAAAAACAGTATGGAAGTTGTCAGAAAACTAAAACTAGAACTGCCACATGACCTAGTACCCGGCTACTGGGTATATATCCAAAGGAAATAAAATCAGCATGGCAAAACAGTAATACAATAATGCTGTGTTTACTGCAGAACTCTTCACAATAACTGAGATATGGAAGCAACTTAGGTGTCCATTACAGGATGAGTGAACAAAGTAAATGTAGAATATGTATAAAAAGGAATACTATTTATTCATCCTTTCAAAAGAGGGAAATTCTGTCATTTATGACAACATGAATGAACCATGGATGACATTAAGTGAAATAAGCCAGGAACATAGAAATAAATATACTACATGACTTCACTTAGATATGGAACATAAAAAAATCAAACCCATAAAAGAAGAGAGTAGAAAAGTAAAGACCAGAGGCTAGGGGAAAAGGGTAGATGGCGAAGGAGGAAGTGTGTATCAAAGAGTACAGAATTTCAGTTAGAGAAGAGGAACAAGCTTTAGCGACCTATTGCACAGATAAACAATAACACATTTTATATTTCAAAATTACTAAAAGAACACATTTTAAATGTTTCGCTACAAAAATGGTAAGCATGCAAAGTAATGAATTATTAATTAGTTTAATTCTTCCACAACATAAATGTATTTTAAGTATCACATTGTACATAATAAATATATAAAATAAAATATATAACTATTATTTATCAATTAAACATTGAAAATAAAATTAAACTTTAAAAATAAAATTAAAACAAAACAAGGTGATTACTGGAAAAAATACAAACTTTTTACAAACAAAATCTTCATAAATATAAGTAACATTTTCTAAAAAAAATTAAAAGCAAGAAAACTGAGAAATAAGAACAGAAAATATGATATACATTATATAATTATATAAAAAATGAGAAAAATAACATATAAATAATAACAATAAAGATTAACAGGATTAACTTACTCAGTCTGTCTCACAAACCACAACTATCAATACATGCTCTGAAGTAAAGACATGCCTAAAACCAAGTGATTCATAAAACTAAAAATAAAGGGATAGGCAAGGTATAGCAGGCAAATGGAAACAATATGAATGCAGGGATAGCAAATCTGACGTCAGTTAAAGTAAAACTCATGCCAAAAAACATTAATTATGACAAAGAAGTGCCTTTTTAGTGCCAAAGCTAAAATTCACGATGAATATAGAATAGCCTTGAATATTTAAGTGCCAAATAACAAAACCATGTTTTTACAGGTAAAACCACAGAAGATACAAGGAGATGTATAAAGTGAAATAACACACAAATCTCAGTACAAAACAGGTCAAGTAGACGTAAAATATGGAATATACAAAAGACCTAAAGAAAATAATCAATTAATTAGATTTTATGAATATATATCAAACTTATACCCTCATACTAAAAATTACAATTTCTTGAAATGTGGAACAATGGACAATGGAGATTGGAGGGGTAGGGGATGGGAAGAGGATGGATGATGGGAGGTTGGTTGCTTGAGGGGTACAATGTGTGCTGCCTCAGCAATGCACTTCACCAGAACAAAATATATCAGTATAGCCAAACTGCCCTTGTACTCCATGAATACATACAAATCAAAAATAAATGGGAAAAAATTTTATCACAAAAAAGGAATACATCTTCTTCCCAGCTATACATGAAATATTCATAACTGGTAATCATATCAATAAGAAGACAATAGTATATAACACAAAATAATAATATTACAAATAACACTCTCTAATCATACGATAAAATTAAAAAAAAATTGACATTACCTAATTCCTTCAAATAACGTTATTACATATCAATGTGGTACATTTATAGTGGTGATAATAATAATTCCCAGCATTATTCTCAATACTCAAAAACTAGAAAAAACCCAAAGGTCCATCAACTGATGAATGATAAATGAAATATACATACAATACAATATTATTCAGTAATAAAATGAATAGTTTTGCTGCATGGATGAAACAAAAAAGATATGAGTGAAAGAATGAAGACACAAAATATTACATGTTATATGATTCAATTATAGAGGATATTCAGAATAGGTAAATTCAGAGTCAGAAAGCAGATTGGTAGTTGCCAGGGGCTACATTATTTAATTAGTACTTTAGTAGTAATTAGTTCTTTTCCAATGATAAAAATGTTTGGAAATTGATACAAACAGTGGCTTCACAACACTGTGAACGTCTGAAATGTCACTTAAGTGTTCATTTTATAATGGATATTTGTGTGTTACCTGAATTATCCTCAATTAAAAGTTTATATTAACACAGAGTAAGAAAAAGCAACTAAAAATTTAAACTAAATATTAATACCATTCATTAGCAATAAGGCATTAAATATTTAGAGACACATTTTTTAAAATCAGTACACCTGCAGTCCCCAATCACTGGGCCAGAGACCTGTAGTGTTGTTCTATGGCCTGTTAGTAATGGATCACTGCCTGAGCTCTGCCTTCTGTCTCATCTTCCCCTGCCCACATTGTCTTCCCACAGTCTGTGGAAAAATTATCTTCCAGGAAGTCATTCCCTGGATCTAAAAAGGTTGGAGATGGCTGTTATACAAATGTTTATTTTTTAAAAAATCTAAATGAATGACTAGATGTACCATGTACATGAACTGAAAGAATATATATTGGCAAGATACCATTTCTCCCAAAATTTATATACAAAGCTAATGAAATCCCAAGCAAATTCCAAATGGCTTTTTGTAGAGACAGCAGGCTCCAAAATTTATATGAAGTGCAAAGATCTTAAAATAGAAAGAAAAAAAAACTTTAAGAAATAAAGACAAATAAGACTAAACAGACCTGATTTCAAGAATTGCTTTAAAATTACAGCAATCAAGAGAGTTTGGAAATGGCTCAAACCCAAAGAGAGAAATAAAAGAACCCCAAAAGAGAGAACGGGAACAAATCCAAACATATTTAATCAATTTCATTTTCAACAAAACATGTTAAGGTAATTCAATGAGAAAAGAATTGCCATTTCAACAAATGATGCCAGAACAATTGGGTATCTTTAAGGAGAAAATGAACCAGTACTATAACCTAACATTATACATAAAAATTTACTCAGAATTAATTACAGATTTATATGTAAAATCTAGCACTATACAACCCCTAAAGGGGAAAAATTGAGAAAAATTATTTTCATCTATGGGGTAGGCAAAGAGAAATAACAAAGAAACAAAAACAATTTTATAAAACTTGAAAATGTCTTACTCTCATAAGACACTATCAGTAATATGAAAAATATAAGTTGTAAGTGGAGAAAATATTCATAATTCAACTATCTGATAAAGATCTTCTACCCCAAATATTGAAAGACCTCTTAAAATCAGATACAAAGAAAAATAGCCCAATAAAGTTTGGGTCAAATATTTGAAATAAATACTTACAGTTTTATGTTTTCCTTAATTCTTATAAAATAATCGAAGAAAAGTGCAAGACAACATTAAAAGAAATTAAAGATGATGTAAATAAATTGAAAGACACCCCATGCTCAGGGATAGGAAGAATTAACATTGGTAAGATGATCTACAAATGTCATCAACAAATTTCATGTAATCCCTACAGAATGCCAACTGGATTCTCTGTAGAAATTGGAGATGTTTGGAGAATACTCATAGATCTAAAAATAGACCTGCCATTCAATCCTACAATTCCTCTACTAGGTATATATCCAGAAGACAAAAAATCACATTATAACAAAGATATCTATACCAGAATGTTTATTGTAGCCCAATTCATAATTGCTAAGTCATGGAAGAAGCCCATTGACCCACGAATAGATTAATAAATTGTGGCATATGTACATCATGGAATATTATGCAGCCTTAAAGAAAGATGCAGACTTTATCTCTTACATGTTTACATGGATGGAGCTCGAACATATTCTTCTTAGCAAAGTATCTCAAGAATGGAAGAAAAAGTATCCAATGTACTCAGCCCTACTATGAAACCAATTTATAGCTTTCTTATGAAAGCTATAACACAATTATATCCCAAGAAGAAGGAGAAAGAGGAGAGGGAAGGTAGGGGAAGGAGGAGAATGGGTGGAGGGAGGGTAATTAGTGGGACCACACCTACAGTGCATCTTACAAGGGTACACGTCGGGTGGTGCCTCTGGCTCAAGGAGTAGGGCGCTGGCCCCATATGCTGGAGGTGGTGGTGGGTTCAAACCTGGCCCTGGCCAAAAAATTGCAAGAAAATAAATTATTTATTTTAAAAAAATAAGGGTACATGTGAAATTTACTAGAGGTAGAATATAAACATCTCAACACCATAACTAAGAAAATATTGTGAAGGCTATGTTAACCAGTTTTATGAAGATATTTCAAATTGTATATAAAACCAGTACATTGTAAAAAAAAAAAAAAAAAAATCAAATGATTAGGTTCAGTGCCTGTAGCTCAGCGGCTAGGGCACCAGCCACATACACTGGAGCTGGCAGGTTCAAATCCAGCCTGGACCTGCCAAACAACAATGACAACTACAACCAAAAAACAGCCAGGCGGTGTGGTAGGCGCCTGTAGTCCCAGCTATTTCGGAGGCTCAGGCAAGAGAATCACTTAAGCCCAAGAGTTTGAGGTTGCTGTGAGCTGTGATGCCACAGCACTCTACCAAGGGCGACAAAGTGAGACTCAGTCTCAAAAAAAAAAAAAGAAAAGAAAACTAACAAAAAATAGCCCCAATAT
>CAUYRH010132296.1:0-10819 GCA_963574655.1 Perodicticus potto
CTTTTGCCTTCCTCAGGGTGTCCAGAAGCCTCACGCTGTCTCCCTGTGTCCCCAAGGGGAAGTTCCTGGGTAGATCCCACCTGCCAGAGATGCCTGAAGTCCTCTCTCCCCAGTTTCACTGTGCCCAGCCGCAAGGAAGCTGTTACTCGGCTGCCATCTTGCTCCGCCCCTCCCAGTGTTTGTTTTTTCAATATTCATTAATCATCACCAACTTTGGGGTTCAAAGTTTCTATAATGATCCCTATGGGTTTCCATGATTTAAAGTATTGCTTTTTAAATGTGTTGAAATTGCACATGACTATGGAGTCATATATTCAGAAGCCCAAGAGCTGCGGAGGCTGAGTGGTGGCTGTAGCTGCTGGGGCTTCTGCTAGTGCCTGTTATTCCTTTGGCATCAGACTGCCTGAGATGCTCTCCATTACCCTTCCTTTCCTTTGCATTAAAATAGTCCTTCTTATTTTTTTTCCCCTGAAGCATCGCTAGTACCAGAAGAGGGAAAAGATAATCCCCAGGAGGCTGTTAGCACAGAAATGCTGGCAGCAGCTTGACATTTCCCTTAAGTTGAGCGTTCAGTGGCCAAACTATACGTTAATTTTGTTTTCCATGCCATGACAATCCCAGACCTATTTTAGTATACCAGAGGTGTTTCAATTTATATACCACCAAGTGAAATGAGTTCTGCTTGGCTTCTCTCCTTCCTCTTCTTCCCCTAAGACCTCTGTTTGAAAAGAATAGGATTAAAGCATATTCTTAGAATGCACCATTATAATACACCTTAAATACTGATACATAGACGATGAACTAATGCCTTTAAGTGGTTTAGCTGCTCTCAAATGTGTATCTAATACATCTTGAAGGAAATGATACACAGGACAAAGATGTTCAGAGGGAGATCTGGAGTATGCTGGTCAGTTAGGAGGAGCTTGGGGATGTTTGTGTTGGAGCAGAGTGGTTGCTAGATGGTTAGAGAAAAATGCTGCATGTAAAATGGGGAAAAAGTCAGCTCTAAAAAAGGAATGCTAGGATTGGGGTCTTAACCATCGACTTCTCCCTCTCTGCAATTTTGTCTAGAATGGGTTGTTTCTGGTTCAGGTGACTTACTTGGGAGGACCCAAAGAAAAGAGACAGTATGTGATTCCTTGAACCACAGAACAGAAAGATGATCAGTAGTCCTCCTCCGTAAGAAATAGAAGACAGATTTTTACGTGAATGTTTCAGTGTCCACTGTTCAAAACATAGCCCTTCCTTTTCTCTTCCTTTATGAGTTAATAGTTGAACTTGGTGGTCTTATTTTTTTTTTTGCTTGTGTCATGCAGCCAGTATGTGTTGTCTCCTGGGTTATCAGGAGATGATGTAGTTGTGTTCTTGTGCACTGGTACAAACTGTTTTCTCTAATTGATCATTGTTTTCTAGAAAGACTGACTTCTGTGTACCAGAACTGGCACAGTCTGGCATTTAGGCTTGGATGCCGCATTTCAGAACCAATGAAATGACATTCTGGCTTTAAAATATGTTTCATAACTGGTTACAGGAAGGGGATGCGAGAACAAGATGCATTAGTAGCATCAAACTTGGTAATTTTTGCATGTTTCACTGTACTCTTGCAAGTAGGGAGGATTCCAGTTTTTCCTCTGTTGTGCTTTCAGAATTCTTGAGGAAAATTTAAAAACTAAATGAAAAAGGAACACTTAGAAGTAATAGTCTGAAAATGAAAATGGGTATACTCTCATTATTAATAAGTTGTGTTTTTAGGAATTTTTCATTTGTAAAACTAGTAGCAATATGTATCTATAAAACAGACCTTTGTAGACAAGCTAGTTAAATTCATATTAAAATTTACACAGTACAAAGATATTTTTTATAGTAGTAGATAATGTTAACTGCTTTTCAGATCACCTTATGGCATGGTGATTCCTATTCTTGTGATAATTGAAATCATGAGCAGCCCTTCAACATATTTTCCTTAATCTTAGAACTGTGAAGAAGACCAAAGGTTATTTTTATCTATTTTACAGAAGATAAAGTGGCCCAGGGAGAAATTGGTTAAAGATGCTTTTCCCTCCCAGTGTATTCTTGGTGCATCTTGTCCTCTTGACTCTAGACCTGTTTCTAAGTTCTGCCAGGCTGTGTCACGTGGCTATGCTTTCCTTGGTATCTGTGTTGTTTCCACGGGTAACAGTGAACAGGAGGCTTTCACGTGCTTTGTGGAGAGTGCAGGCTTCACCTTTAAGAGATGCTCTGTTGTGTAGTGGTGAAGACCACAGACTCTGGGGCCAACTGCTGGACTTCAAGCTGTGTGACTTTGGAAAGGTGATTTGCCCTGGGCTTCAGTTTTTTATTGATAAATTGAAAATAATAAAAGAACTTGCCTTACTGGAGTGTTGTGATAACTGAATGAAAGAACAGAAGCACAGAGAGGGGCAGTGAGAGAGCACTGTGCTGTCGTGTTATTAGTATTGCCTAAGAGCTGTGTTCTTTGAGTGGGTGTGACATCACTTGCAGTGTCCAGAGGGGACTCACTCATCATGCCTATACCATTAAGAACAGATTCCCCAAATTCTACTAGTGAAGTGAATATTTTTCCTTGGGAAATGTGTCTCTCGCTGCCAGAGTCTTCAGTGTCAGACTAGATTATAAACATACGTGTGGGACAGAGAACCAGTCCAGGAGGTGAAGACCTGAGCTTCGCTCCCCGCGTCACCTTGGGCCAGTCCTTTAACCTCATAAGGCTCAACTTTATTTCTCTTCATGAAAAGGCTAAATGGTACAGTCTCCAATTCTTCTTCCAAAATCACGTGTCATTACTGAGGTACTTGAAGGAAAGTTCACTGTAACACAAACATTAGGCGAAGCCCAGATGTTTCTTCATCCTGTACAGTTAAAGACTGTTATTAGAAAGATTTAGCTGTCATTACATAGGATAGACTCAGAAAGTGCCTGTCTAGATTCTGTAGAATAAAATATTCCAAGGTGTTTTAAAATACATGCTCCCTCATACACCTTAAGGAACCATTCATCAAATTAAAAAGATATAATAGTGCATCGTGGAATACCTTGCATAAAATAAGTGAATTATCCTTTCCCCAAGCCTCTGCATTGTAGAGACTGTCCAGCAGTCAGTGTCACCTCTGCATCCTCCCATGTTGTCCTTTCGTTTCAAGGTCACACTCTTAGGCATTGCCATGAAAATGAAGAGGGGAGAGAGAGAAAGAAGAAATCACTTCTACTCTGTTTGTACACTATAGAAACATTCCTGCTTCTTCACACTTTGTCCTTCAGCCCCTGGGGCACTATCAGCATGTACACTTGATCATGGTAACAATGAGCTAAAATAAGAAATAAAAATCTCAGTTGGGCACTAATGTCAATGACAGCTAATGTGTTCTGCAATCCTCATTTACTTTTTTGTTTTGATTGACATGTTGAGACCTTTTCTCCATCAGCCAGATGGGAACATTGTCCTGAAGATGATTCAAATGACAGAAGGAATGTGGGTAACTAACAATTTAACAACAGGCGGATTGCAAGGATAACCCAATATATTAAAAACCAACTTACCAAGCATGTGGGTGTATGATTTACTTTACAGAAGATACATTGGTGGATAAGCGCTTGTATGCTGAATAGCTGATTTTATTTTTATTTCTTGTTTTGTTTGTTTGTTTGTCTGAGATAGCATCTCTCTCTATTGCTCTAGGCTAGGCACTTGGTGTCATAGCTCACAGCAACCTCAAACTCTTGGGCTCAAGCAATCCTCTTGCCTCAACCTCCCTAGTACCTGGGACTACAGGCACTCATCATGATGCCTGGCTAATTTTTTGTTTTCTTAGTAGAGGCTGGATGTCACTCTTGCTCAGGCTGGTCTCAAACTCCTGAGCTCTCACCTGCCTAGGCCTCCCAGAGTGCTGGGATTATAGGTGTGAGCCACCACCGCCTATTTTTGTTACTTTGAGGAAAAACTTCTTTCCTTTTCTCCCAAGCCTAGAAAATCTGGGTCTGGGCGAGGTAGGAATTGTAGAAGTGTGCAAAGTTGTAAAACATGGTTATGGAAGAGTTGACTTTCCTCAGCATATAAAGAGGAGGGTTCCCCATGACAGGAATCTTAAGGGACTGATAACATCTATAGGCCCAGGTCAGGTTCAAGTTGAGGTCCCTGGCTTAAAGAGCAAAGTGTCTCGATAATGTTAGAAAAGAACCTTGGATTAATCCTTGGAAAAGTGAGCTTGCAGCTCTGGGTCTGTTTCCTCATTTAGCAATGGCACCAAGGCTCTAGAACAACGTCACTCAGGATGTGCTCAGCCCATAACTTTCTTCTTTGGTGTCTGTTTTTCCTGTTTGCAGGGCCAAGGAGATCTGTTGAAGAACGCCAAGCATGAAGCTATAGAAAACATGAAGCAGATCCAGCTGGCGTGCTTGTCTTGTGGACTGAGCAAAGCCCCCAGCAGCGGTGCTGAGGCCAAGAGCAAGCGCAGCCTGGAAGCCATAGAGGAGAAGGAGGGTGGCGAGGAGAACGGGAAGCTGTGACCCTCCCAGCCATGGGCACCCTTCCTACTTGTCAAAGACTCTGGTTTCTTGCTGTTTTCTTTAAGTTTTTTAGAAGTTCACACAAAAAAAGCCCTCTCTGGGGTTTTGGACTTAGATATTTTCACAATGTCAGTATTTTAGTGTAGTTAATTTATCTAAGTTAAAGCCTTTAGTAGCAGTGTTTTAAATTCTGAGACATGTGTCAGCACCTACGTGTGGATGTGTGTAGAAGTGTGTGTGTCTGTGTGAGAGAGACTGAGTGAGAGAAATTCTGTTAAAATCTATTCTGTGTTGCATTATGCATTTAATAAGTTATTCCTTTATCTTTATCATTTTGGGACAAATGTGTTAATCTGAAATTCTAAAAGCACTTAATGTAACCTGTTGCTGTGTTTAATTTTACTTCTCTGCCTTTGTCATTTTCATTTAGAGATCTTAGCATTGAAGGAAGCCAAATGTATCAAAGCATAGATGTTTTGATAGATTGAATATAGATTAGAAAAATTCCTAAGAATCACAGTAGAAATAAATGTGAGAAAAACATTAAAGCGATGATCAAAATTTCTGGAAAGATCAGAAAAGTCATTTTTTCAATTAATAAACTCTTTAAAATATTTATTACATAACATCCTTTTTTAGGAAGTTTTCTGTAGTCATTTACTAAGAATACAATTTTAATGGAAAGGTGATCATGAGGGAATCTGTATCTCCCTACGTAGTACTCTGAAACACACTGAAAGCTCTGCTGTTACTAGAGTTTTGATGTGATATTGGTATCAATTTCAAGATTTGTAGGAAGGTCCCATTTTTGCAAACTAGGAGTCTAGCATTTATTTTCTTTAACAGATATGGGCAACTAAAAGGTCTTAGATTTGATGGGGAAACTAAATTGAAATGTAAAGATTTTGTTCAAACTACCATATCATTGTATTGAGTTGATATAAATTCTGTGGGTCAGATAACATCTTTGTGATGATTTAAGAACTGATTATGAAGAGCTATGATATAATTTTAACACATACAGAAAAACATACACACAAAAAGAAGCAAATGACTAATTAGGGCACATTCGTAATTGCATCTAGATCATTTTTACCCTAACGTGTTCATAAAGTACTTGAGTGTGTTTTTTGTTACCTCTAACAGAACTAAATGTTCTATGGTTAGGAAAGAATATATTTATTTAAAACTGCTTTTATTTTGAAAAGCTTCTTAATTAATTTGATTAACAAATATGCTAATTTGGGGAATCTAGAGAAGATAATTGTTGAAATTTTGCAAATATAAAACATCTTCTATAGCTTCTGTGTTATTTCTGACTTCTTAACACTATTATGTTCTTGTTGCACATTACTGAAAGAGTAAAGATATGAAAAGGTGCTTTTATTGTTCTCTTTTGTTGTGAGTTAATTGAAAAAAGGAAAGATAACAAAAATGGGTTATTATACCAAAAATATCTTAGAGAGCATGCTATGTCTATGGACCAGAAATGATGAAATTACTCCCTGGGTTTAAAACCGGGCACTTGTGGAGAAGGTACCTGAAGTCATTTGAAGGCAAGTTTCCAGTGGAATTACAATGGCCAAAAACTTTTCTCTATCCTCCCTTATACTTAACCTGCTGGTAAAAAGAATAGTGGAATGCAGATGTCTGAGACCTTTGTGATAAAGAGGTGGAACAGACAGAAACAAAGCCTGCCTTACATCAGCCAACTGGGTGATTTTACCTGTGGACCACTTCACCTCCTTGAATTCCACTTGGGTAAATCCATGCCTTTCCTGGTGATGGTGGATAGGTGTGGAAAGATAAAGGGTGGTAAGCTCTCAAAGAATATTTATACATTTGTTTACTTCAGGATCAAATTCAATCTTTGGATATAGCCTTCCTTGTTTATTCCATGTGTCCTAGAGCTCCACTCACACTTAGGATCTACCCAGATATTCTCAACAACGTGAGACAGCTCCACTGCATCAGATGCTACTTCTGGCAATGGATGCCAGTCATTCTCTGCTCCATTCTTGTAGGTGTTGTTGCTAAATGTTTGGGGAGATGTCAGCAGGGGGAGCTTTGGATTTGAGAGTGAAGGAGGTATAAGGGTAAAGGTTTCTATGATGCTCTTGCCTCCAGATAGAATACCAAAAACAAACACGCGAAATCTTTTGTTTATTAGAGTTCCACTCATTGTTACATTTTGCCAGTGTCTATCTTCTTTCCAGATTTTAACTGCAGTAGAAAAAGCCCTTTTCCAACCACTTAGCTTTTGGTGATACTACGAAGGTAGTGTTGTACATATTAATTCTATTTTAATTTATTCATTTTTATACCACCAAGGGGATTTAAGGTGGACATGGTAGGTGTTATCACTGACATTTTACAGGTCAGAAAGCCCACTTGTAGTAAGTGGAAGAATTGGTTTTTGAACTCAGGTCTGTCTGATTTTATGTGCAAAAGGATTTATTTAGTGATTTTGATTTTAAATTTATTCTCCAAATTTTAAACCAGACTATTAACTCTTTTCTTTATAACCAAAGTTACAAAAAGCTGTATCACTTTTTTCTGAAAACAAAATACTGGTGATCAATATAGAAATACAAAAATAGATAAAAAATGTATACAAATGAAATAAAAATCACCCAATATTAACATTTTAATTTGTATCTCTTCCAGCACTGTTTAGAGATTATATATGTAAATATTCTTTCACTTTTGAAAAATAGTGAGATCATATTACATAAACTTTAACAGAATTTTTAAGACTTTAAGAATATATCATGGGTATATTTCTATATCAGTAAATTTATATGTACATTAGCGCTCCTAGCCTTTGAACTGAATCTAGTCCACAAAATGACATGTTTTATGGGGCCACTGAATGTTTTTGAAAAAATGTTTAAGCAATAGATACCTTTTGAAAATCAGAAAAATCACATAAAATTAAATTTCCTTCTTCTTTTAAAATATCAGCTATTTTGACAGTATAAAACATCCCCATGTGCCCATGTCACAACCACGACACACATACTTCTTACTGGGCATCAATTAATGGGAGCTGCCTTCTCCAAAAGGGGAAACATGCTGACCAGTTTTCTAGAGAACCTCTTCACGTGTTTATGTTATACTTGGCCCCTGTGGAGATGTTAGGTGGTGATCCTTGATGCAAATGATCATTTATAATAATTACACAGTGTCTTAGTATGTGGCTTACCATAATTTATTTAACCAATCCATTACTGTTAAGACTTTTCTCTTCCCATTCCCTGTTATATAAACATTGCAGTGATAAAATCCATTTTTGCAAAGTTGTTCAACATTTCCCATAGCATAAATTTCTAGAAGTGGAATTGTTGAGTCAAAGGATGCACAGTTTTTCTTAGGGATTTTGAGATACATTGTCAAATGATCTCTAGAAAACTTTTTCAATTTAAATTCCCACCAGAACTTTGTAAAAATGCTCAAAATTCTCTGATAATAAATTTAATTTTTTTCTTTTCAGCTGCCAATCTAACTAGTTTAAAAAATTCTTATTTCTTTTTTTTTTTTTTGTGAATTAGTTTTCTTTTATTCCCTTCATTTCAATCAATGTTTTCCTTCTACATTCATCATATTGTACCCTTTATATATCTGTAGTCTTCCCCCACCCCCAGAATTTTTTATTTATCCTTCATCTCTAGTGAGACTGAATGCATATAAATTTGTTTATTGACTATTAAAAACATTTTTACTCCAAAGGATACCATCAAGCAAGTGAAAAGACAACCCACTGAATAGGTATGCAAGTCACATATCTAACAAGAGACTGGCCTCCAGACTACGTACAAACTATTATGACTTAATAAAAAGACACTCAATTTAAAACAGTGGACTAAGGTTCTGAAAGTGGGAGAAAGCACATGGAAAAATTAAGCACACAGAATTATGTTCAACATTATTAACCACTAAGAAAACACAGATGAAAGCCACAATGAGATAAGACCTCACATCAAATAAGCTGGTTATAATGAAAAAGACAGATAATAACGGGCGTTAGTGAGGATGTGGAGAAAGTAGAACCATCCTGCACTGGTGGTGGGCATGTAAAGTGGTAAACCTGCTGTGGAAAACAGCTCGACATGTGCACAAAAGTGTAAGCATAGAGTTACCACATGACCCAGCAGTTCTACTCCTAGGTTTATACCCAAGAGAAATGAAAACATATACCTACACACAAACTTGTACTCAAATGTTCACAGCAGCATTAATCATAATAGCCCCCAAATGGAAACAATACACATGTTCATTAAGTGATGAAGGGATAAACAAAAATCTTATATTCATACAATGGATTATTCTACAATAAGAATAAAGGAAGTACTCATATACGATGTAACATGAATAAACCCTGAAAACATGCCAAGTGAGGGAAGTCAGACACGAAGGCCACATATGGTATCATTCTATTGGTATAGAATGTCCAGAAAAGGCAGATCTGTCTCTAAGACAGAAGGTAGACTAATGGTTGCCAGGGGCCAGAAGGGGGGATAATGGGGAATGACGTCTAATAAGTATGAATTTTCTTATTGGTGTGATAAAAATGTTCTGGAATGAGAAATAATAGTGATCGTTGCATCATTGTGTGAATATACTAAAAGTTACTGAATTGTAACCTTAAAGGGTAAATTTTATAGTATGTAAATTATATCCGTAAAAAAGGTTGTAAAAAAAGAAACAGAAAAGAGAATTTACGTAATGAACAGAGCATCAGTGAATAGTGAAATAACTTCAGAAAGTCTAGTATATATGAAACTGGAGAGAAGGGCAGGAAAGAAATACTATTTGAAGAAATAATGGCTGAGAAAATTCTCATTTTTATAACAAAAACTGTAAACCCACAGATCTAAGAATTTTAAAAAATTCCAAGGATAAGAGACAGAATACCACAGACTGGGGTAATTTATAAACAGAAGTTTATTTGGCTCACAGTCTGGAGGCTGGGAAGTCTAAGAGCATGGCTCCAGCATCTGGTGAGGGGTGTCCCATGGTAGAAAGGTGTAAGGCAGAAGGATAAGGCAGCCCTTGTGAAAGAGATATTACTTTTGTGACAGAGCTACTCCAGAGATAACTAATCCACCTCTTTGATAATATCTTCATTAGAGTGGAACCTTCGTGACCCGATCACCTCACAAGGCTCCACTTCTCAACACTGTGGACACTGGGGATTAGGTTTTCAACACATGACTTTGGAAAACATATTCAAACCATAGCAACAGGCAAGCCACAGAATAGTCAAATTGTTCAGAAGTAGTGATAATGAGACAATCTCCAGAGCAGACAATGAAAAGACAGGTACAGAGAAAGTAAGAAAGACAGGAGATTTCTTAGTGTAAACCGTGTAAGTGAGATGACAGTGGAGCAACTTCTTTAAAGGACTGAAAGAGAAGCAAAAAATGTAACCCTAGAATTTCATACCCAGTGAAGACGAATCTTTGAAGATGAAAATTTGTACACAAATGTTCACAGCAGCATTAATTCATTTGAAGATGAATCCTTGAATAACCAATAGGAAGGTTATACAAAGCATTTCAGAAGCTGAATACATCATCGGTAGATTCACATTACAAGAACTAGTAAAGGAAATTCCTCCAGCTGAAGGAAAATGATGCCAGATAAAGGTACAAATCTGTGTAAAAGTGCAAAGAGCATGAGTAGCTGCATAAAAGTATAAATCTGTGTACAAGTACAAAGAGCATGAGTAACTGCATTGGTCAGTACAGCTCTCCCCCACATTTTCAGGTTCTGCATCTGTGAATTAGAACGACCTCAGACTAAAAACATTAGAAAAAAGCCAATAAAAAACCATAAAAAATAAAAAATACAGTACGAAACTATCTACATAGCAGTTACATTGCATTAGGTATTATAAGTAACACAGAGATGATTTAAAGTATATGAGAAGATGACTGTAGGTTATATGCAAATGCTATGCCGTTATATACAAGGAATTTGAGTATCTGCAGACTTTGGTATCTACAGGTGGGTCCTCCAACCAATCCTGTGACGATATTATCCTGTGTATATAAACATGTATTGCTTAAATGTCTTAAAAATAATTGTTTAAACAAAAATAACAAGGTATTGTGGAATTTGTAACACATACAAAAAGAAAACATGGGATAAGAATAACACCAAGTCAGTAGGAGAAAAAGGTTTCAATATCACATGTGAGGTAGTGTAAAATGTCACTTGAAGGTAGATTTTTTTTTTCCTGAGACAGAGTCTCACTCTGTCACCCTGTGTAGAGTGCTGTGATGTCATAGCT
>CAUYRH010132299.1:0-14678 GCA_963574655.1 Perodicticus potto
ATTTTTTCTCAGCTGACGGGATTTTCTTTTCTTAATCACTCCACATCATCTTCTTTCTTTCTTTTTTTTTTTGTACATACAGAATCTCACTTTATCGCCCTCGGTAGAGTGCCGTGGCGTCACACAGCTCACAGCAAGATTTTCTTGCCTCAGCCTCCTGAGTAGCTGGACCACAGCCCGCCACAACGCTGGGCTATTTTTTTTTTTTTTTGAGACAGAGCCTCAAGCTGTTGCCCTGGTTAGAGTGCTATGGCATCACAGCTCACAGCAAACTCCAATTCCTGGGCTCAAGCGAGTCTCTTGCCTCTGCCTCCCAAGTAACTGGGACTACAGGTGCCCGCCACAATGCCCAGCCATTTTTTGGTTGCAGCTGTCATTGTTGTTTGGCAGGCCGGGCTGGATTCGAACCCGCCAGCTCAGGTGTACGTGGCTGGCGCCTTAGCCTGTTGAGCCACAGGCACTGAGCCATGGGCTATTTTTTTGTTGCAGTTTGGCCGGGCTGGGTTTGAACCTGCCACCCTCGGTATATGGGTCTGGCGCCCTACCCACTAAGCCACAGGCGCCGCCCCACATCATTTTATTTCTAGCAATTCAAATAGAACAACCAGGCAGGGTGCGGTGGCTCACACCCCTAATCTACACTCTGGAAGGCTGGGGAGGATGGATTGCTTGAGCTCAGGAGTTGGAGACCTGTCTGAGCAAGAGCGAGACCCCGTCTTCTGTACAAAAAGTAAAAAATAAAAATTTAGTTGGGGGTTGTGATAAGTGCCTGTAGTCCCAGCTACTTGGGAGACTGAGGCTGGAGGATCGCTTGAACCCAGGACTTAGAGGTTGCTGTGAGCAAAGAGCAAAAAATGGAAACAGATCAATTAGAATTAACTTAGGTAAAGAAGTGTTTTCCGCAGGAAAGACATCAACACATTTGTCGTTTTCAGAAACATTTTTTCCCCTAAATAAAAGCTGCTACATTTTTAGGCGTTTCCTAACGGTTTATTAATAATTTTTTGAGACAGAGTCTCACTCTGTCCCTTCGGGTAGAATGTCATGGCATCATCATAGCTCACAGCAACCTCAGTTTCTTGGGCTGAAGTGATCCTCTTGCTTCAGCCTCCGGAGTAGCCCTCCACAACGCCCAGCTAGTTTTTCTACTTTTAGTAGAGATGGGGTCTCGCTCTTGTTCAGGCTGGTCTTTGAATCCTGAGCTTAAGCAATCCACCCGCCTCGGCCTCCCAGAGTTGACTTTTTTTTTTTGAGACAGAGTCTCTCTCTGTCACCCTTGGTAGAGTACCGTGGCGTCACAGCTCACAGCAACCTCCAGCTCTTGGGCTTAGGCGATTCTCTTGTCTCAACCTCCCGAGTTAAGTGGGACTACAGGTGCCTGCCACAACGTCCCGCTACTTTTTGTTGCAGTTTAGCCGGGGCCGGGTTCGAACCCGCCACCCTGACTTTTCTATTATATAATAAGGGGGGGGGGGCTGGCGCCCGTAGCACAGTGGTTATGGCGCCAATCACATACACCAAGGGCGGCGGGTTCGGACCCAATCTGGGTCAGCTAAACAACTGCAACAACAACAACAAAAAATAGCCTGGCTTTGTGGCGGGTGCCTGTAGTCCCAGCTACTGGGGAGGCTAAGGCAAGAGAATCGCTGAAGCCCAAGAGTTTGAGGTTGCTGTGCGCTGTGACACCATGAAACTCTACCGAAGGCGACACAGTGAGACTCTGTCTCAAACAAAACAAAACAAAAAACAAACCCCAAAACAAGCCGGGGGATTCACTGATTTCAGTGCTTAAAAGCTTTTACTCGGAGAGATAAAACCCGTACTAGTGTTTACTTAAGCAAGTCCAGCTGTCTCGATTTCACAGTTGTTTCAGCTGCATCAATTTTGTCCGCATGTTTTGGGGTGGGAACCACAAAGCCGTTGGGTCTTCGCGGCTGCGACAACACAAATGTAGAGTCTAGGAAGAAGCGAGGACAGCCAGAAGTTGAGCGAGGTCGCGAGCTCACTGGAGACTCAACCTGGCCGGAGCAGCCACCTCCTCTCCAGCGTCCCAGCGCCGCTCCAGTCGCTCCCGCCGTCTCCGGGGCCTTCTCCCTTCCCGGCGCAGAGCTGTCCTCGGCTCTGCCTGATCTGGTGAGATGGTTACAGTGAGGGCAGATTGCCACTGGCGCTGTTTCTCCTGACGTGCTGTGGAGGCCAGGAAGCAAGGACACGTGTCGAGAACTACAGAAGGGTGGCTGGTGGTGGAGAGGAGAGGTCCCCGCAGTGTCGTTGGATTGGGGCCTGCAGGCGCTGCAGGAGGCGTCCGGGCGGGGTCCTTTCTCGCAGCGGATTCCGAGCGGGAGGCCTGAGCGGGAAGCCCTGGCAGCTGGGCGAGTTCCAGGTGGCGGGGGCGCCGAGCTATGGAGGAGCTGGATGGCGAGCCGACAGTCACTGTAAGGACGTCCCAAACAAGCTAGCTCGTTCTGATAGTTCTAGGACTGTATCTGTTTCATCACTACAGTCTTATCCACCTCCCTGGGCTGCGAGGCTCCGGTCCCCTCCCAGCGGCTCAGCTGCCACTGCTCGGAGGTCTTATCACTGAGTGTCGGTGTTCTGGCCATAGTGGTCGCTAGGTTTCTGTTCTTTTGTGTACTCACGAATCCTGGTTCTAGAGACTATCCCGCTCCCTCCTTGTTCTTCCTGATCTTTCTTCTTCCTGATCTTTCTTCTTCCTCGATTTTCCCCTTTGGTATTTGAATAGGCTGAGGCCAAGCAGAGGAATTGGGGTTTTTTTCCTTGTAGCCATATCAAACTTAATATCGCAGCACGGTGAGCTTGGCTTCTGCGTGGCTCGAGGTTTATTCTCTTAGGAGACAGTTCTTAGTCTTATTGCTGTGCTTTCAATTCTGTTTGAACTCTCAAGAAAGTATGTCAAATGTGGGTGATGTGTGGTGTTTAAAAAATTAATGGGGCTCGGCGCCCGTGGCTCAATGGGCTAAGGTGCCAGCCACGTACACCTGAGCTGGCGGGTTCGAATCCAGCCCGGGCCCGCCAAACAACAATGACGGCTGCAACCAAAAAATGGCCGGGCCTTGTGGTGGGCGCCTGTAGTCCCAGCTAATTGGGAGGCGGAGGCAGGAGACTCGCTTGAGCCCAGGAGTTGGAGGTTGCTGTAAGCTGTGATGTCACCGCACTCTATCCAGGGTGACAGCTTGAGGCTCTGTCTCAAAAAAAAAAAAAAAATTCATGGGATTTTTCACGCGATGCCCATTGCTCCTACTTCTGGAATCCTCTCCTGTTTTCTGTTGGTTTATCTCCTCATTTTACAAATGCAAGCTCTAACAGCCTCTTTCTCGGGAAACCCTTCCCTGACCTCCCTGGGTAGGTCAGGTATCTGCCCCTTAGAGGCACTCACAATTTTTCATCTCTTAGCTCTTTGTAACCTGTAAGTTGCCTGAACTCGTGTTTTTGCTTTTTAAAAATAAGATGCCTACAGTTTTCAGCTTGAACTATCAGATTGTAAAGCCATTTGACAAAAACCAAAATAGAAAATATGGGTCATTTCAAAGCTAAACAAAATGACATGTGAGATCTTAAGTAGCAGTTACATTACGTTTGTTATTCTCTGTAAGTTCACCATAGAAAAATAAAAAAATATTGCAGCAAAAAAGTAATAATAATAATTACTCAAACTTTTTTCCAACCGTATCATCTTGCCTTTTGCTCTTCCACTTATGACAGAATCTTTGGATGGGATAACCTTTCCAGTACTCCATGGAACCCTAGAGTTGCCACTTTTTTTTTTTTTTTTGAGACAGAGCCTCAAGCTGTCACCCTGGGTAGAGTGCTCTGGCATCGCAGCTCACAACAGCCTCCAACTCTTGGAGCTCAAGATATTCTCCTGCCGCTGCCTCCCAGTAGCTGGGACTACAGGCACCCGCCACAACGCCCGGCCATTTTTTGGTTGCAGTTGTCATTGTTGTTTGGCAGGCCCCGGCTGGATTCCAACCTGCCAGCTCAGGTGTATGTGGCTGGTGCCTTAGCCTCTTGAGCCACACGCGCCGAGCCACATTGCCACTATTTTAATACTGAGTCATGTGTTTACAAAGGGGATGAAGATGCCTTTTTTTTTTTTTTTTTTTTTGAGACAGTCTCACTATGTTACCCTGGGTAGAGTGCCGTGGTGTCACAGCTCACAGCAACCTCAAACTCTTGGGCTTAAGCGATTCTCTTTCCTCAGCCTCCCAAGTAGCTGGGACTACAGGTGCCTGCCACAATGCCTGGCTATTTTTTGTTGCAGCTGGCCTGGGCTGGGCTTGAACCAGCCACCCTTGTGTATGTGGCTGGCGCTGTAACCACTGTGCCACAGGTGCCAAGCCTAGATGAAGATGCTTTAAACTGGGTTTGTTTGTTGTTGGATTTTTTTAGAGACAGAGTCTCACTTTGTTGCCCTCGGTGGAGTGCTGTGGCGTCACAGCTCACAGCAACCTCCAGCTCTTGGGCTTAGGCAATTTTCTTGCCTCAGCCTCCCGAGTAGCTGGGACTACAGGCGCCCTCCACAATGCCTGACTATTTTTGTTGTTGTTGTTACAGTTTGCTTGGGCCGGGTTCGAACTGCCACCCTCGGTATATGGGGCCAGCACCCTATTCACTGAGCCGCAGGCGCCACCCATAAGAATACTTCCTTTTTTTTTTTGAGAAAGAGTCTCAGTATGTCACCTTCAGTAGAGTGCTGTGGCATCACAGCTCACAGCAACCTCAAACTCTTGGGCTTAATCAATTCTCTTGCCTTAGCCTCCCAAGTTACCTGGGACTACAGGCACCTGCCACAATGCCCAGCTATTTTTTTGTTGCAGCTGTCGTTTAGCTGGTCTGGGCGGGCTCAAACCCGCCAGTCTTGGTGCACGTGGCTGGTGTTGAGTCATGCACCCAGCCTTTAAAACTCATATTTTACATGTGGATATCCACTTGCTCCAGCACCATTGTGTATTACACTTTCCCTTTGTCCCTCAAGCTGTCACCCTGGATAGAGTGCTGTGGCATCACAACTCAAGCAACCTCAAATGGATGTCTGACCTGGACATCCATTAAAAGCTGACTAAGGGCTCGGCGCCTGTGGCTCAACAGGCTAAGACGCCAGCCATGTACACCTAAGCTGGTGGGTTCGAATCCAGCCCGGTCCGCCAAACAACAATGATGGCTGCAACCAAAAAGTGGCCGGGCGTTGTGGCGGGCGCCTGTAGTCCCAGCTACTTGGGAGGCGGAGGCAGGAGACTTGCTTGAGCCCAGGAATTGGAGGTTGCTGTGAGCTGTGATGCCACAGCTCTCTATCCAGGGTGACAGCTTGAGACTCTGTCTCAAAACAAAAACAAAAAAAGCTGACTAAGTCAAATCCTTTCCTATGTGTCTGTGTATACCTTTGGCTTAGCATTTCTCTATTTTTCTGTCTGTTTATTGGTCTTCAATAGACTGCTAACTTCTGGAGAGCAAAGACTGTAGTAATAAGCATTGTTGTTTTCCTAAAGCCCAGTATATAAAACGGTTCAGTAAACATTGCTTTGTTGTTAACATACCGCATTAAGCCTTGCTAAAGGCTGAATGCACTTGTCTTGAAATGAGACTTGCCAGCCAAATTCATTGTCTGCCAATTGGACTGCCAACTGTGTGCCGTGTTCTGTTCTAGGCAGCAACTGAGAATCCTAAAGACTCCTGCCCTTGTGAGCTTTCATCTGTTTACAGAACAATTAATAACCATATGAAAGAATCATTTAGGCACTGAGAAGTGCTAGAGCAGTGGTCCAGGTGGTAGTTGATGATGGCTTGGATTAGACAGGTAGAGAATATAAGTGGTTAGGTTGTGGCATATTTCAGAGTAGAGCAGGATTTACTGACAGATTGGACATAGATGGTTAGGGAAAGAGAGAAGTCCAGGATTGCTCCTAACAGTTTGGGCAGGCTTTGTTCTAGTGCCTGTGAGAATGAGGTTTGGCTTTTTTTTTTTTTTTTTTTTTTTTTTTTATACAGAGTCTCATTTTTGTCACCTTTGGTAGAGTGCTGTGGCATCACAACTCAAGCAACCTCAAACTCTTGGGTTCAAGCGATTCTCTTGCCTCAGCCTCCAGTGAGCTGGGACTTCAGGCCGCCGCCATAGCACCTAGATATGTTTTAGAGATGGGGGTCTTACTCTTGCTCAGGTTGGTCTCAAACTTGTGAGCTCAGGCAATCCATCAACTTCAGCCTCCCAAACGTTGTTATTGGAGGACTTCTTGTATGTTTTCCCTTAAAATGTTTACCTGGGATTACAGTCGTGAGCCACTACGCCCATCTGGTAGGAACTAAAATAAAGATAGAAAAATTATCCAGAAATAGTGGTGCATGTTTGTAGTCCTAACTACTCACGAGGCAAGAGGAATGTTTGAATCCAGGAGGTTGAGGTTGCAGTGCGCCATGGATGCCAGTGCACTCAAGACCAGGCAATAGAGCCAGACTCTGTCAAAGAAAAAAAAACTGATAGTGTACAGCTTTTTAGCTTTCCTTTTCATTAGCACTTCAGAGATGGTAGCAGGCTGGGTTGAGGAGCCCAGCAAAGCTCATTTGCTTAATCAGGGACTGTTTGTGTATGGTCCAACTGACCTTTTTTCAACCACATACAACTGTGTATGTTGAGTATATTTATATGACCACTGATTTTCTAGAATTATACAGTAAAGTCCTCACTTAAGAGGGATAAGTTCTTAGAAATGAGGACTATTTTTTTTTTGCAGTTTTTGGCTGGGGCCAGGTTTGAACCCACCACCTCCAGTATATGGGGCCAGCGCTCTACTCCTTGAGCCACCGGTGCCACCCAGAAACAGGAAACGAGGTCTTTAAGCTTATAATGAAACCAATTTTTCTCATCTGTGTTATAATGAAACGACTTGGAGGAAACATTGTTATTGAAGGACCTGTTGTATGTTTCTCTTAAAATGTTTCCCTGGAGGCCTGGGGTTGTGGCTTACTCCTTTAATCCTACCACTGTGGGAGGCAGAGTTGGGTGGATTGCCTGGGCTCACGCGTTCGACACGCGTTCGAGACCAGCCTGAGCCAAAGTGAGACCATGTCTCTAAAAATAGCTGGGCATTTTGTCAGATACCTGTAGTCCCAGCTACTTGGGAGGCTGAGGCAAGAGGATCACTTGAGCCCAAGAATATGATGCTGCCACAATGGCACTCTACCAAGGGCAACAAAGTGAGACTGTCTCCCTCCACCCCCGAAAAAAAATGTTTCCCTGGAAGTTGCATTTCTAAGAATCTTATGATATACCTTATTTGCAAGTAAGTCAGTTGAAGGCTTGTTAAATAAAACTTTCAGTGAGAATAACTGTACCCTGTTTTTAACTAGTTGATTCCAGGTGTGAATTCCAAGAAGAAGCATATGTGTTTTGACTGGGGTCCAGGGGAGATGCTGGTGTGTGAAACCTCCTTCAACAAAAAAGGTAGTTTTTGTCTATCTTTCACATTATCCATCCTGGCATATCTGGTTGTTTTTTTTGTAGAGACTCACTTTTTTGTAGAGTCTCACTTTATCACTCTTGGTAGAGTGCCATAGCGTCGCAGCTCACAGCAACCTCCAACTCCTGGGCTGAGGCGATTCTCTTGCCTCAGCCTCCCGAGTAGTTGGGACTACAGTTGCCTGTCACAACACTCAGCTATTTTTTAGTTGCAGTTTGGCCGGAGCCCGGTTTGAACCCACTACCTCTGGTATATGGGACTGGCTCCTTTGAGCCACAGGCGCTGCCCCATCTTTTTTTTTGAGACAGAGCCTCAAGTTGTCACCCTCGATAGAGTGCTGTTGCATCACAGTTCATAGCAACCTCCAATTCCTGGACTCAAGCAAGTCTGCCTCCGCCTCCCAAGTAGCTGGGACAACAGGCACCTGCCACAACGCCCGGACATTTTGGTTTTTTTTTTTTTTTTTTTTTTTGGTTGCAGCTGTCATTGTTGTTTGGCAGGCCCAGGCTGGATTCAAACCCACCAGCTCAGGTGTACGTGGCTGGAGCTTTAGCTGCTTGAGCCACAGGTGCTGAGCTCTTTTTTTTTTTTTTTTGTGAGACAGTGTCACTATGTTGCCCTCAGTAGAGTGCTGTGGCATGTTGTCACAGCTCACATCAACTTCTAACTTTTGGGCTTAAGCGATTCTCTTGCCTCAGCCTCCCAGGTAGCTGGGACTATAGGTGCCTGCCACAGTGCCTCGCTAGTTTTTGTTGCAGTTGTCATTGTTGTCTAGCTGGCCTGAGCTGGGTTTGAACCTGCCACCCTCTGTGTCTGTGGCTGGCGCCATAACCATTGTGCTACGGGTGCCGAGCCAGTCTTCTTGGTTTTTATTTTATTTTATTTTTTTTGAGACAGAGTCTCACTTTGTTGCCCTGGAACTACCGGGGCTCAAGCAATCCTTTTTTTCTTTTCTTTTTTCTTTCTTTTTTTTTTGAGACAGTACCTCAAGCTATTGGTCTGGGTAGAGTGCTTGTGGTATCACAGCTCACAGCAACTTCCACCTCCTGGGCTCAAGCGATTCTTCTGCCTCTGCCTCCCAAGTAGCTGGAACAACAGGCGCCTGCCACAACGCCTGGCTATTTTTTGGTTGTAGCCGTCATTGTTGTTTGACGGGCCTGGGCTGTATTCAAAACCTCCAGCTCAGGTGTATGTGGCTGGTGCCTTAGCTGCTTGAGCCATAGGCACCGAGCCAATCCTTGTTTTTTGTTTGTTTGTTTTTAGAGATAGAGGCTCACTTTGTTGCCCTTGGTGGAGTGTCGTGGCATCACAGCTCACAGCAACCTCCAGCCCTTGGGCCTAAGTGATTCTCTTGCCTCAGCCTCCCGAGTAGCTGGGACTACAGGCGCCCACCACAATGCTCGTCTATTTTTTTGTTATGGTTTGACCGGGGCCGCGTTGAACGCGCCACTCTCAGTATATGGGGCCAGCGCCCTACTCGCTGAGCCACAGGTGCCACCCAAAGCCTGGCTGTTTTTAGAGACAGGATCTCGCTTTGGGTCAGGCTGGTCTGGAACTGTGAGCTCAAGCAATCCATCTGCCTCAGCCTTCTAAGTGCTGGGATTATAGGTGTGAGCCATCATGCCCAGCTTTTATTTTACTTATTTATTTATTTAGTTTGGAGACAAAGTCTCACTTTATCGCCCTCAGTATAGTGCTGTAGTGTCACAGCTCACAGCAACTTTCATCTCTTGGGCTTAGGCGATTCTCTTGCCTCAGCCTCTGAGTAGCTGGGGACTACAGGCTCCTGCCACAACGCCCGGCTATTTTTCTGTTTTGCACTTTGGCTGAGGCTGGGTTTGAACCCGCCACCCTACTTGATGAGTCACAGGCGCCGCCCTTTATGTCCGGCTTTTATTTATTTATTTATTTTTTTAATTTTTTTTTTGTTGTTGTTTTTATGTATTTTTTTTTAATTTTTATTAAACCATAATTGTGTACATTGGTGCAATCATGGGGCACAAGGTGCTGACTTCATATACAATCTGAAATATTTTCATTGAACTATTTAACATAGCCTTCATGGCCTTTTAATCACTATATGAAGACATTTGTATTCTACATTTAGTAATTTTCACTTGTACCCTTATAAGATGCACCCTTATAAGATGATCCCTCCAATCACCCTCCCTCCACCCATCCTCTCCCCTATGTCGGCTTTTAAATCGATCCTCTTTCCTCAGCCTTTTGACTGGCTGGGACTATGGACACTCTCCAACCATGCCCAGCTAATTTTAGAGACCGGGTCTTACTCTTGCTCAGGCTGGTCTCAAACTCCTGAGCTCAAGTGGATCCACTTGCCTTGGTCACCCTGAATGTTAGGATTACGGGCAAGAGCCACCGTGCTATTTTTTTGTTTGTTTGTTTGTTTAGCAGGCTTGGCCAGGTTCAAACCCACCAGTCCCAGTGCATGTGGCCAGTTCCCTAACCATTGAGCTACAGGCGCCCAGGCATTGATGAAAATTTTTAATGTGGATTCTGTTTGGGGGATGATGATGATGATAGATGTTAAAATATTTTTTCAGCCGGGCATAGTGGCTCACGCCTGTAATCCCAGCACTTGGGAGGCCAAGTCTGGTGGATTACTTGAGCTCACAGGTTCGAGACCAGGAGCCAGAGCTAGATCTTGTCTCTAAAAATATCCAGGCATTGTGGTGGGCTCCTGTAGTCCCAGCTACTTGGGAGGCTGAGCCAAGAGGATCACTTGAACTCAAGAGTTTTTGCTTGCTGTGAGCTATAACACCATGGTACCCTACCAAGGGTGACCAAATGAGACTCTGTCTCAAAAACAAAACAAAACAAAATTAAAAAAAAGTATATATTTCCTGTTTTATTTCAGATATGTCAGAAACAGTGCCAAACTGCCCCTTTATTTATGTTATCCGAAAGGATATAGATGTTTACTCTCAAATTTTGAGAAAACTCTTCAATGAATCCCATGGAATCTTTATTGGCCTCCAGAGAACTGAAGAAGAATTGACTGGAAAATCCAGAAAAGCTCAGTAAGTCAGCTGTAGTTAAGTGCTGAAGCTCACAAGTAAACTGAAAAATCAAATAAAATGTATTCTTGTTCTTTTGCTCACTGGACGGGTTGTGTATAGAAATAAGGGACTTCTGGTTCTCAGTTTTTGGCCTTAGTACTGTGCAGTAAACATCAGCAGTGTTCGGAAGTCTTATAGGGAATGTATAAATGTTGATTGGCTGGCTTGGTAAGCTTTATTTATAATATTCCTACTTTACCTTCTAAGAAGAAGCACTTGATTTTTTTTTTGTTTTGTTTTTTTTGAGACACAGCCTCAAGCTGTCACCCTGGATAGAGTGCTGTGGCATCACAGCTCACAGCAACCTCCAATTCCTGGGCTCAAGCGAGTCTCCTGCCTTCACCTCCCAAGTAGCTGGGACTATAGGCGTCCGCCACAACGCCCAGCCATTTTTTGGTTGCAGCCAAGCCCGGGTTGGATGGCGGGCCCGGGCTGGATTCGAAGCCGCCAGCTCAGATGTATGTGCCTGGCGCCTTAGCTCGTTGAGCCACAGGCGCCGAGCTGATTTTTTTTTTTTTTTTTTTTCTGAGACAGAGTCTTACTTATTAACCTTCGGTAGAGTACATGACATCACAGCTCTCGGCAACCTCCAACTCCTTGGGCTTAGGTGATTCTCTTGCCTCAGCCTCCCGAATAGCTGGGACTACAAGCGTCCGCCACAACGCCTGACTATCTTTTTGTTGCAATTTGGCAGGGGCTGGGTTTGAACCCACCACCCTCGGTATATGGAGCTGGCGCCTTAACCACTGAGCCACAGGTGCCGCCCAGCACTTGAAAATCGCTGTTGTTGTTGTTATTATTATTATTATCATTATTATTTCTTGAGACAGAGCCTAAAGCTGTTGCTCTGGGCAGAGTGCTGTGGCATCACAGCTCACAGCAAACTCCAACTCTTGTCCTTAAGCAATTCTCATGCCTTAGCCTCCCAAGTAGCTGGGACTATAGGCATCTGCCATAGCGCCCGGCTATTTTTTGGTTGCAGCCATCATTGTTTGGTGGGCCCGGGCTAGATTCGAACCTCCCAGCTCAGGTGTATGTGGCTGGCGCCTTAGCTGCTTGAACCACAGGTGCCAAGCCCCTTATTATTATTATATTATATATATGTATTTTTTTTTCTTTTTTTTTTGAGACAGAGTCTTACTTTGTCGCTCTTTGTACAGTGCCATGGCATCATAGTGCACAGCAACCTCCAATTCTTGGGCTCAAGCAATTCTCTTGTCTTAGCCTTCCAAGTAGCTGGGACTACAGGCATCTGCCACAACGCCTGGCTGTATTTTGAGGTGGGTTCTTGCTCTTGTTCAGTCTAGTCTCAGCAATCCACCAGCCTTGGCCTTCCAGAATGGTAGGATTACAAGCGTGAGCCTCCGCCCCCCACCCCCTCTTTGTAAAATTTTGTAGGGAATATTTTGTAAATAAAAGTACATTTAACTACAATTTCCCATCTTTTCTACCTATCTATGGTGACTTTGGGGGTGACTTGTAATACCCCTTGTATTTTATTTTAAGTTTTTCTAGTTTTGGAATGTTAGCGGCTCCTTCATGTTGGCTCCCCTCTTTCTTTCAGCAAATTCCTTTCTTTTTGTGAGTGTTTCTTTACTTTCTGGGACCACAAGATGTACTAGGCTCATCTTGTATGTCATTTTGTTTTTTGGTAGATTGGTTCGAGTGAGTAAAAACTATCGATCCGTCATTAGAGCATGTATGGAAGAAATGCACCAGGTTGCAAGTAAGGATTTTGTGTGTTTACGGGGGGTAATATTTGAATTATTTATCTGCTATAAATACTATGAGTTAAAATTCTGATTGACATCTCAATCCAAAATTCTTTTTTATTGCGATTTTTGGCCAGGACTGGGTTTGAACCCACCACATCTGGTATTTGGTGCCAGCACCCTACTCTTTTGAGTCACAGGCGCTGCCCTCAATCCAAAATTCTTTCCTTCCTATCTTGCATAATCCTTCCTTTTTTTTTTTTTTTTTTTTTTTGAGACAGAGTCTTAAGCTGTTCCCTTGGGTAGAGTGCCGTGGCCATAGCTCACAGCAACCTCCAACTCCTGGGCTTAAGCGATTCCTTTGACTAAGCCTCCCAAGTAGCTGGGACTGATAAAGCCATAAGATGTGGCTACTTCCTTGTTACACTTTGGCCAGGGCCAGGTTTGAACCCGCCACCTTCGGTATATGGGGCCGGCACCCTACCCACTGAGCCATAGGTGTCACCCTCTTCCTACTTCTTTTACTTTAGTGATTTAGTCACTTTAACCATGAGCACCTTCTGCTTTCTAAATGCCTGATTGGATCTCTCTCTTTTTTTTTTTTACAGTTTTTGGCTGGGGCTAGGTTTGAAATGGGACTGGTGTCCTACTCCTTTGAGCTACAGGTGCCGACCTAGAATCTCATATAACTTTTTTTTTTTTGAGACAGAGCCTCAAGCTGTCACCCCGGATAGAGTGCAGTGGCATCACAGCTCACAGCAACCTCTAATTCCTGGGCTCAAGCGAGTCTTCTGCCTCTGCCTCCCAAGTAGCTGCGACTACAGGCGCCCGCCACAAGGCCTGGCCATTTTTTGGTTGCAGCTGTCATTGTTGTTTGGCGGGCCCGGGCTGGATTCGAACCTGCTAGCTCAGGTGTACGTGGCTGATGCCTTAGCCCGTTGAGCCACAGGCGCTGAGCCATAACTTTTTTTTTTTTAGAGACAGAGTCTCACTTTGTCACCCTTGGTAGAGTGCTGTGGTGTCACATCTCACAGCACCCTCCAGCTCTTGGGCTTAGGCCATTCTCTTGCCTCAGCCTCCCGAGTAGCTGGGAGTATAAGCACCCACCACAAAACCGAGCTTTATTTTGTTGCAGTTTGGCTGGGGTTGGGTTTGAACCTGCCACCCTCAGTATATGGGGCCGGCACCCTACTCACTGAGCCACAGGTGCTACCCAGAATCTGATATAACTTGACCATGTCTTTCTCAGAGACCTTTATGGTGGCTATGTTGTAGTTGAAAGTGCTGCTTATAATTTGAGGATGTTGGCCTGAGATTCATTGATGTACAACAGAGGATTATGAAGCATTAAGATAATTGTTTTGTGGGTGGCGCCTATGGCTCATCAAATAGGGCACTGGACCCATATACTGAAGGTGGCAGGTTCAAACCCGGCCTTGGCCGAACTGCAAAACAGAAAAATAGCCAGGCGTTGTGGCAGGCACCTGTAGTCCCAGCTGCTCTGGAGGCTAAGGCAAGAGAACCACCTAAGGCCAGGAGTTGGAGGTTGCTGTGAGCTGTGTGACTCCACGGCACTCTACCAAGGGTGACAAAGTGAGACTCTGTCTCTATAAAAAAAAAAAGGCTTGGCGCCTGTGGCTCAACAGCCATGTACACCTGAGCTGGTGGGTTCAAATCCAGCCCGGGCCCGCCAAACAACAATGACGGCTGCAACCAAAAAATGGCCGGGTGTTGTGGCGGGCGCCTGTAGTCCCAGCTACTTGGGAGGTAGAGGCAGGAGAATTGCTCGAGCCCAGGAATTGGAGGTTGCTGTGAGCTGTGATGGCACAGCACTCTATCCGGGGTGACAGCTTGAGGCTTTGTCTCAAAAAAAAAAAAGTTAATTGTTTTGTGAAAATGGGTGATCATGAAAAGAAAAAAGGCAAGGTGGCTTCTGTGGCTCAGTTGGTAAGGCGTTGGCCTCATATACTGAGGGTGGCAGGTTCAAACTCGGCCCGAGCCAAACTGCAGCAGAAAAATAGCTGGGCGTTGTGGCAGGTTCCTGCAGTCCCAGCTACTAGGGAGGCTGAGGCAGGAGAATCACTTAAGCTCAGGAGTTGGAGGTTGCTGTGAGCTGTTTGACACCCCAGCACTCTACCCAGGACAGTAAAGTGAGACTCTGTCTCTAAAAAAAAAAAATAGGGTGGCGCCTATGGCTCAGTGAGTAGGGCGCTGGCCCCATATACCGAAGGTGGCCGGTTCAAATCTGGCCTCGGCTGAACTGCAAAACAGAAAAATAGCCGGGCGTTGTGGCGGGTGCCTGTAGTCCCAGCTACTCGGGAGGCTGAGGCAAGAGAATCGCCTAAGCCCAGGAGTTGGAGGTTGCTGTGAGCCGTGTGATGCCATGGCACTACTGAGGGCGATAAAGTGAGACT
>CAUYRH010132301.1:0-44223 GCA_963574655.1 Perodicticus potto
GGCGGGCGCCTGTAGTCCCAGCTACTTGGGAGGCGGAGGCAAGAGACTCGCTTGAGCCCAGGAATTGGAGGTTGCTGTGAGCTGTGATGCCACAGCACTCTACCCAGGGTGACAGCTTGAGGCTCTGTCTCAAAAAAAAAATATGCGAATGTATATGCAGTTGGTGTGTGCTGTTTACGGCGGTATGCTCTTTTTTTTTTGAGACTGTTGCCGTGGTCAAGTGCCGTGGCGTCACAACTCACAGCGACCTCAAACTCTTGGGCTTAAGTGATTCTCTTGCCTCAGCCTCCCGAGTAGTTGGGACTACAGGCGCCTGCCACAACACCCGGCTATTTTTTGTTGTAGTTGTCGTCATTGTTTAGCCAACCTGGGCTGGGTTCGAACTTGCCAGCCTTGGTGTATGTGGCTGGTGCCGTAACCACTATATTACGGGCGCTGAGCCGGTGGTTATGTTCTATAAAGGCACCATGAACACTAAATTATTGAACAATGAATCATTGCTCCTGGGGGAAACGTGAGGCTGGGTTCCTAGGAGCCTGGGGTCATGACAGTTTTGTCCACCAGTCAATAAATAACATTGTCTTATGTGTATTTCTGTTTAAAAACACCTTATTTACTACATATTATTGGTGCATTAACACTGAACTCATAGCCATTGGTACTCTATCTCATGCCTGAATAAAGCTTCTCAGGTATAGATCTTCTTTATGTAAAGCGGGGCACAGGTCCTTGCCCCTGGCAACACTAGACAGCACTTTAGCACCACGTGTGGGGCACATTTTAAGCAGCGAAATTGCCAAGAAAAAATGTGGATGTGGAAAACGTGGTACTAGCCAGACTGAGAAAATGGTACTTGTTTATAGTGTGAGAGCTGAACCGAGAAGGCAGAGGATCGCCGCCTCGCTGGGCCTCAGCGGGAGTGTGCTGTTGGTGACTCAGTTTTGTCCCTGTTGTGCATGTGTCTGCGAATGCGGAAGTGCTGGAGCAGTGATGTGGGGTTGAGGTGTAAATATTAGCAAGGAGGCAAACTCTCAAATATGGAATCTGGGAATGAAGCAGGGGGGCTGAGCATGGATTTCCCGGACCCAGTGGCAGTGAGCACACCAGCGCCCAGGTCTTGGTTTCTAAACGCCCGTTCTCCACCAAAAGGAACCAGACTCTGGGGCTGAGGGATGGGAGGAGACTGGGGCAGCTTGCTGTACCAGGAAGTAGAGAAGTCCTCAAGGAGGGAAGGGGCTGCCCAGACGGCAGAGGTCCACCTTACGGGGCTCTCAGTGTCCACATTGGGGGGAATTTGTACATCAAGATCAGTGAGAGCCTTGGGTTCTAACCTGTTTAGTGATAGAGGAATAGGTGAGGATACGGGCGGTCCCCAAGTCGGTTTTGTATGTTTGTTCTTAAGTTGAATTTGTATGTAAGTTAGAACAGGTATGACCTGTAATATCCTCTGTTTGTAAGTGTGAGTTGTACATCAGTTGGCTGTTTGTAAGTTGGGGACTGCGTGTGCACTGACTTACATCAAGGAATAAGTAGTCTGTTGTGGACCCGCCTTAATGACCAACCCAATGGTCATTAGACAATGCCCAGAATGAGGCTGTCCCTTAGCTCTACACCATCCCTTTTAGTGGCTCATATCTCATGCTATTACTACCCTGTATGTTTGTATTTACTTACTTATTTTTTTCATTGAAATAATATGTGCTTACTTATTTTTTTTTAATTGGGATAATATGTGCATAACGTGAAACTTCCCATCATAACGTGTAAACGCACGGTTCAGTGGCATGAGGGGCATTCACCCTGCTGTGCAAGCACTGCCCCACTGTCTCCCACCATGGACTATTAAGACCAGACTTTGGCCGCCACAAGCAGTGGTGCAGCCAGTGTCGCTGTACATCTGTCTGTCCACTGGCTAAGCTGTGACATTTTTGCCTTTTTATGTTATAAAGACTTAAGAAAAAAGACTTTAAATGCCATACAAACCCCAACAGGGGATATGAGGGCGATCTGGCTGTGACACCTGTCACTCCAGTGTTGCTTTGGCTGATCTGGCTGGCTAGGTGGGTGTCCCTTCCTCCTTAACTGCTCCATGTGTATCACTCCCAAAGCTGTACACCTGGTGGAAGATAATGACCTTCCCCACACAGGGGGCCTTTTCTTCAGTCGTGGGTACACACACAAGGAGCTGTGCTCTCCCCTTCTAGAACCCCAGGACGTGCTGTCAGGTCCATTTGTAGGAGAACATAGGGTGGTCAGGGCTTCCAGGATTCCAGACACATCCAAGTGCGGCTCTGCCTGTGGTGTCTACTAAGAAAAAGAAAAAGAAACAGAAATCCCAGCATGGATCTTTGTGGAACTTGGAAGCTGATTCTAAAATGTGTGAGAGGCATAACAGGCTCAGGACAGGCAGGCAGGCTATTTCTAGGGGAGACGAGGCAGGAGAGCATGCTCTCCCAGGTGTCAGGGCTGGTAGGAAGCCTTGCTTTTGGCATGTTGTGCTGGTGTAGGGTAGACAGTAGACCCCAGAAGTGGACCTGGAAGTTTGGCACCTGTGGGCTCCAGCACCCCTGGGGCCGGGGGTGTGAGGTGGTGCACAGGGTGTATTGTGAACACCCAGTTTGAGAAACTCAAGCTAAAAGGTACCCAGAGCTGTGTTAGGTGTCAGGGATGTGGTTTGTGAGCCATCGTGAGTAGAGTTAACTGACGTGAATGCATAGTCTCATCTGGGGGCCTGGCCTGGGGACACTCAGGATTAGTGAGTCATGTTCATCCTTCCAGGCTCCAGCTCTTCCTCCTCCGGGAAGCCAGCCAGGTCTACCCACAGCCAGCTCCTCCTCCTCCAGGTGGCCTCTGTCCACGCGCTCAGCCCACCTCTTCTTCTTGGTTAGGTGGTGGTTTGGCAGTGTGTGTGTGAGAGAGCGATGTCCTGCTCAGTCACCACGTGGGCACCCTGGATGTGAACCCGTGCTGTCGCCCTTCTCTCAGCCTCTCCTGTGGGGCTGGCACTGGAGAAGGGATTCTTCCTGACTGATTAATCTGTAGTTCGTGTCCAGGCTCCAGCCTGCTCCAGTGAGCACTTGGAGGCCCAATGTAACGCTTGGTGAATATAAATAAGGCATGCACTAAAAATGTTGCTTATTTTGGTATAGTAGCAGAGGATTGGATTACCTTGAATTGGGTCTTGTTTGGGGTAACCATGTAAACAGTGTAAAATATAGGCTATTAGAATGGAAGCCCAGACATCTGTTATGAATTCTATATATAAATATTGGATATGCTTACATGGGTTAAAATGGGATCGTTGGCGCTTGAGTTTGCAGACTCTGGATTCTCCTGTAGTAGGGTCTGATCATGGGTCCTGGCACTTAAAGCAGGAGGGGAACAAAAGCTGGCCTTTCTCCAACATGGGGGTCCTGGGAATGGCAGACAGGCATCCATTCCAAAGATAGATCTGAAACGCCTCCTCCCATTCCCTAATAGGGAAGTGCTGAGAGCTCATAGGAGTGTGCAGTGGCCAGAGTTCATGCCGAGAAGGGCTGCCTAAATCCAGGCCTGCAAAAGGTAAACCTATTGCACCCATTTCAACCTAGTGGGACAGAACAGACAAGGGTAGACTGGTGCCCATAAAAAAAGTTATTTATTTTTATTGAGAAAAAATTCATGTAAGATAAGCCATTTTTAAAGTGAACAGTTCAGTGCCGTTTAATGCATTCACAATGTTGTGTAGCCATCACCTCTGTCTAGTTCAAGTACACTTCTGTTATCCCAAAAAGCTCTCAAACCCCGTACCTCTTAAGCAGTAGTCCCCATTCCGCCCTCCCCCAGTCTCTTACAAATAGTAACCAACGTTTTGTGTCTACGGATTTCTGTGTTCGAGACCTTTCGTGTAAAAGGAATCATCCAGCGTGGTCATTTGTGTCTGGCTTCTGTACTGAGTATACGTTGTAAAGATTCGTCCATGTTGTAATGGATGGATGGGGGCTTAGTATGTTGTCCAGGCTTGGTCTCCCAACTCTTGTGCCCAACTGATCCTCTTCTCTCATCCTCCTGAGTAGCTGATACTACAGCTGTGCACTACCACGTCCAGCCTCATTCCTTTTTTATGGCTGAATAATACTCTGTTATATGAACAGACCGTGTTTTGTTTCTCATCCTTCAGCTATGGACATTTGGGCTGGTCCCATCTTTTGGCTATGAATAGTGCTGTGAGCAGGTGTGTCCCTGTGTTTGTTTGGGTCGCAGTGTTTAGTTCTTTGGGTTGTAAGAGTAGAATGGCTGCGTCACACGATTGCTTTATGTGTAACCCTTTGAGGAACTCCCTGGTCATCACAGCAGCTAGCGGAGTCTTGCTTTATAAATGAGCAAACTGAGGCTTAGAGGAGAGATTGAGAAGTCTTGCCCGTGGGTCTCCCAGTGGGAGACCAGGCCCCTGTCTGAGTCAGGGTGCTCTTCTCTGCCGTGGGCTGGCTGGTGCGGGATGAATGAAGCGTTCATTGATGATTAATGACAACCACCACCACCACCCGCTATTATTTGCTGAGAGTCTCACCATGGGCTGCGACTGGGTGGAGACTGCGTGAGTTGTGCTGTTCAAGCCTCACGCTGTCTGATGTGGAGGTACTGTTATTATCCCCTTTTCACAGACGGGATGTCAAGGTCACTGAGGGTGAGAGATTTGCCAGGCCCCGTCTGAGCCAGGCTGCTCAACCATGGAGTCCTGCTTGGAGCCGTCACCCTGAGCTGGCTGCAGGGCTCCTGCTTCGGAGGGCTGACCTCGTGCTTTTGCCCTTGGGCCATACAGTTCTGAAAAGAATGTTTGTACAAATAGTTTCATGGCCACATAAGTGGAATTTGGAGTCAGGATATTTAAAAATACCTATTTTACCAGTTTCATACTCGGAGACTTGTCTACCCAGCTAGGCTGTCTTCTTTCAATCTTGGTTTCCACCAGCACGTTCTCATCACGGCCATCCCTTAGAGCGCACGTCAGGGCTCACAGTGGTGTTGTGTGTGGTTTTTGTTTTTGATGACACATCAGACATTTTTTGATGTGACCACAGTCCTTATTACTTTATTTTTATTCATTGTTTTGAGACAGAGTCTCACTTTCTTGACCCCTAGTAGAGTGCGGTGGCATCATAGCTCACAGCAACCTCAAACCCTTGGGCTCAAGTGATAGTCTTGCCTCATACTCCCAAGTAGCTGGGACTACAGGTGCCCGCCATAGCACCTAGCTAATTTTTCAGAGATGGGGTCTTGCTCTTGCTCAGGCTGGTCTCAAACTCCTGAGCTCAAGAGACCCACCTGCTAGCCAGTGCCTGTGGCTCAGTGTGTAGGGCGCTGGCCCCATATACCAAGGGTGGTGGGTTTGAACCCGGCCCCGGCCAAACTGCAACAACAACAAAAATAGCCGGGCGTTGTGGCAGGCACCTGTAATCCCAGCTACTCGGGAGGCCTGAGGCAAGAGAATTGTCCAAGCCCAAGAGCTGGAGGTTTCTGTGAGCTGTGATGCCACGGCACTCTACCGAGGACTACAAAGTAAGACTCTGTCTCTTAAAAAAAAAAAAGCGAGACCCACCCGCCTCAGCCGCCCAGAGTGCTAGGATTACAGGCATGAGCCACAGCACCCAGCCAAGAATCTTATTACTTTAATGGGTATAACTTTCCTATTGCAACAATAGTCTAGTTACCCCCTCACTTACTGTCTTTTGCTAGTACAAATAAGGCTGCAGCAAATACTGTGATGAAGACCTTTTCCTTTTTTCCGATGTTTCTTGAGGTAAAATCCTTCCGGGGTGATCCCTGGGGAGAGGGTTTAAACATTTTATAGTCCTTAACATAGCAGTTGCCACATAATTTGTCTTGGAGTCTGTGGCCACCAGATGGTAGTCTATTTTTCCTGGCGTTCTTGTGTGCTGGTCCTGCAGACTCCTTCCCCACTTCCAACACCCCCACACTGGGGGTGTGATGTAGTGACCTGGCCCAGTGGGGCCAGGGGCTTTAGCTCTCAGCCTATATATACTCCCCAGGGTGGGGGCTCCAAGGTACAGCCTGACACCCACCCCCAGCCCTGTGGCCCACCTGCTCTCTCTTCTTGAATTATGTCATTTCTTTCTGGGATTCTTTCTTCTCACTGCCTGGAGCTCAGGCCAGAGGTCAACAGGTGCTCAATAGGTGGAGTGACCTCGGGCAGGTTAAGGCATGTTTCTGAGGGCTGCATTGTCCTAACCTGGGGGGAGTGTAGCTGTGACCCCTAATGCCTGACCTGCAGAGGATTGTGAAATGAAACATCTTGGCCAGGCGCGGTGGCTCACGCCCTGGTGGCTTGCTTGAGCGGAGGAGTTTGAGACCAGCCTGAGCAAGAGCGAGACCCCGTCTCTAAAAATAGCCTGGTGTTTTGGCGGGCGCCTGCAGTGCCAGCTAATTGGGAGGCTGAGACAAGACAATCACTTGAGCCCAAGAGTTTGCGGTTGCTGTGAGCTATGACGCCATAGCTCTCTACCAAGGATGACAAAGTAAGACTCTATCAAAAAAAAAAAAAAAAGAAAGAAGTGAAAGGTCTTGGAAGTGGGAAAGGAGCCTGCACGACCAGCACCACCCATGTACCTCAGAACCTTTGCACAGCCTGTGGCTCCCTCCTCAGTGGTCCTCTGACCCTGTAATGTCTCATGTACAGCCTTCTCCCACCGCCTTTCCCGGCTCGGTCTTCATGGTCTGTGGCCATTAGGAGCAAATGCTACTAAAATTTCCTTATTTATGATATGTATTGGCCCATTAGAACATGGGCCATGCAGGTGTGTTCTTGGCCAGGCCGGTGTCCTCTGCCTGCACTATTTGCTTAGCTGTTCCTCTGGCCTCTCCTGAGCAATCTCTTCCATTTGCTCGTGGGCTTCTTCCCCCTTTGGAGAGGAGGGGGCTGGGGTCTTCACGACAGAAATGTTCTTCCCCTGTCAGCCAGGGCTCCCCTAGGCTGCAGGAGGGGAGAAAGTGGAACAGGGAAGGAGGTGCTGCCTGTGCCCTTGGGGAAGGCAGGGGCCACCCACACGGAACCCCCCACTCCCTTGCTGTGCACCCTGGGGCCACCACCAGGTCCTCCTTCCTGAAAGTGGCTCCCCAGGTGATGGCAGAGTGATGATGTGAGTTCCTCTTAAACTTAGGAGTTAAGCCTGTGGTTGTTTCTAGAAGCCTGAGCAGCCACTAGAAAGAGCCTGCTGCTGTCTGAAGGTGGGAAAAGAACAGGAAATTTAAAACCCCCGTCTCTGGCCTTTGAAGAATGCACCTGAACTGCCTCCAAGTGTGAGCCCTGGTGAAATGTGGTCTTTCCAGTTTGAGGAGAAAGAACAGGGGAGCTAGGGTTTTTGGTGCCTGGGGGCAGCTTCTAAGAGCTCTCTGCCTCCCTGCTCTGGGCTGATCCTCTTGGCTAAGGACCTCTGGCTGCAGCAGGAAGGGACGGACCATGGACTGCCCCGGGGCGAGTGAACCTTCCCTTCCTCCTGGAAAGCACAGCTGGTGGGGGCTCCTTATCCCCCTGCTGGGCCCCTCCCTAACCTGTCTGCACACCTGCCCAGGGGGCTCCCTGCCTCCCTAGGAGCTGAGTTACAGGAGGGTGCTCCATGTCTAGCCCCCTCCCTGCTGGCTTTACCATGAGGTTCTCAGGGTGGAGTTGGGGCCATCCTGCGGGGGACTGCATGAGACTTTGGCGACAGCACTTTGTGTGTGTGTCTGGGAAGGGACCTGCTTCTCAAAGCTGGTTTTTTTTTTTTTTGGCCTAGGCTGGATTTGAACCCACCACCTTCAGCATATGGGGCCAGTGCCCTACCCCTTTGAGCCACAGGTGCCGCCCTTCTTTTCTTTTTCTTTTTTTTTTTTTTTTGAGACAGAGTCTCAAGCTGTTGCCCTCAGTAGAGTGCTGTGGCGTAACAGCTCACAGCAACCTCAGACTCTTGGGCTTAAGCGATTCTCTTGCCTCAGCCTCCCAAGTAGCTGGGACTACAGGTGCCCACCACAAGGCCCGGCTATTTTTTTGTTGTTGTTGCAGTTGTCATTGTTGTTAGCTGGCCCAGGCCAAGTTGGAAACTGCCAACCTCAGTGTATGTGGCTGGCAACTGTAGCTCAGTGGTTAGGGCATCAGCCACATACACCAGGGCTGGCGGATTTGAAATCAACCTGGGTCTGCTAAATGACAATGACAATTACAACTCCAAAAATAAAAAAAATAGCGGTGCCTGTTGTCTCAGCTACTTGGGAGGCTGAGGCAAGAGAATCGCTTTAGCCCAAGAGTTTGAGGTTGATGTGAGCTGTGATGCCACAGCACTCTACCGAGGGCGACATAGTGAGACTCTGTAATTTCACCATGCCTAGGCAGGTCATATCTTCGCTGGATGAGTGGGGACAAGCTGGGGGACCTTGCCACCAGGACCTCGGGTTGGTGGGGGCACAGTCAGCTCATACACCAAATGAAACGGGATTATTGGAAATTCCTACTCCTAGTGGAGAGATGAATGGCAGTGTGCTCTGGGAGTGCTGAGTTAGACGCTTGGGTGTGCTGGGGTGTCTTTGTTGGCGCTGGCTCTGCCTGCTCATGCCTCTGTGCCCTGTGGTGCTCTTCCTTCCAGGGTCCTCCTGCCTTGTCTTCATTGCTTCTTCCCTATCTAACAGTTGAGACTCTCCCTGGTCTGGGCCCAACCAGGCCTTCTCGTGGCGAGTGCAGCCTCCCCCAGTGGGGTTAGGGACTGGCTCTCCTGGGCACCCCCTTCCTTCTCACCTCTCACGGGGCAGAGGTGGTATGCTGTCATGGGTTGGGGTCCCTGTGGGCTGGGGGTGGATGAAATGCAGACCTCTCCCCCAGCCAGTGTTCCTAGAGCAGCTGCTACAGGCTGGTTTCCAGGCAGAGGCAGTGGGTTCTCGGATCAGCAGGTGGCCCTCCTGGGGTACAAGGGAGCAGTCTGGTGAGCAGCTGGGAGGGTGGCCTGTCAGCGAGGGGACAGGAAAACTCTGTGGCCAATTTTTCAGACCTTTCATTGAGGCATAAACACACAGGCGAGTGATGGATTTTCACAAACCGAGCATATCCCTGTAACCATCATGGGATAGAGTGATCCAGAGCCCTGAGACCCGAGGACTTTGGCCTGCACCCTGTAGGATCCAGGCAGCCTCATCTTCCCTGAGCAGATGTGGGGCCTGCAGCGTCCCTGCGTGTGAACTGCAAAGAGCTGTACACCTTTGGCCACAAGTTTTCTTTATTAGCTATTTGGACCTGTTTGGAGTGGGGAAGAGGTGAGATTTGGGGGACTCAGAATGCCAGGGCAGCATGCTGTGGCCGCCCCTTCCTTGTGAGAGGTCAGATGCTTAGTTCAGGCACGGTTGTAAGGTCCCATTGTTTGTTTTTTTTTTCTATAAAGTTTTTTTGTTATTGTGGTGAAATAGATAAAATTTACCATCTTAACCCATTTTTTTTTTTTTTTTGAGATATAGCTGTTCTATTTCACCTGAGCTAGAGTGCAATGGTGTCATTGTAGCTCACTGCAACCCCAACTTCCTGGACTCGAGCGATCCTCCTGCCTCAGCCTCCCAAGCAGCTGTGACAACAGGTGCCAGCTAAGTTGTCTATGTTTTGTAGAGATGTGCAAATCACCCTTGCTCAAGCTGGTTTCATACTCCTGGCATCAAGAGATTCTCTCACCTTGACCTCCCTGTGTAACCTTTTTCAGGTGTGCAGTTCATCTTCCCAACTGAAATGGCCCCTGGTGAGCAACAGCCCCCATTTTCTCTCTAACAGCCACCAGTCTTTCTATCTAATGAACTTGACTCTGAGTGCCGCATATGGGGAGGATCATAGGGTGTTTGCTTTCTGTGACTGGCTTATTTCGCTTACCATAATGTTCATCTGTGTTGTAGCCTCATGTCAGAAGTTCCTTCCCTTCTAAGGCTGCGTAATGTCCTGTTGTGGGACAGATCCTACTTCACTGTCCGCTCATCCCTGGGTGGACACTTGAGTGGGTTCCATGTTCTAGCTCTTGTGAATAAGGCTGCTATGAAAATGGACACGCAGGGTAGCACCTGTGGCTCAGTGGGCAGGGTGGTGACCCCATATACCAAGGGTGACAGGTTAGAATCCGGCCCCAGACAAAATGCAACAACAACAACAAAAAAGCCGGGCATTGTGGTGGGCGCCTGTAGTCCCAGCTACTCGGGAGGTTGAGGCAAGAGAATCACCTAAGCCCAAGAGCTGGAGGTTGCTGTGAGCTGTGACGTCATGGCACTCTACCAAGAATGACAAAGTAAGACTCTGTCTCTAAAAAAATAAAAAGAAAATGGACAATGCACATACCTGCTCGTGCCCCAGTTTCCAATTCTTTTGGGTATAGACCCCTCGGTGGAATTTCTAGTAATTCTGTTTTTAATTTTGTTTTTTTTTTTTTGTTTGTTTTTTACAGTTTTTGGCTGGGGTTGCATTTGAACTTACCACCGCCAGTATGGGGGGCCTGCGCCCTATTCCTTTGAGCCACAGGTGCCGCCCTTCCTTTTTTTTTTTTTTTGAGACAGAGCCTCAAGCTGTTACCTTGGATCCAGTGCCATGGCATCACAGCTCACAGCAACCTCCAATTTCCAATTCCTGGGCTCGAGCGAGTCTCCTGCTTCCGCCTCCAAGTAGCTGGGACTATAGGCGCCCACCACAACGCCCGGCCATTTTTTGGTTGTAGCCGTCATTGTTATTTGGCGGGCCCGGGCTGGATTCGAACCCACCAACTCAGGTGTACATGGATGGCGCCTTAGCCCATTGAGTCACAGGTGCCGAGCCTTTCTTTTTTTTTTTTTGAGGCAGAGTCTCACTTTGTAGCCCTCAGTAGAATGCCGTGGTGTCAGCTCACAGCAACCTCAAACTCCTGGGCTTAAGCGATTCTCTGGACTCAGCCTTCTAGCCACTGGGACCACAGGCGCCTGGCTATTTTTTGTTGCAGTTGTCATTGTTGCCTAGCTGGCCTGGGTCATATTCGAACCTGCCGGCTTTGGTGTACGTGACTGGCACCGTAATCACTGTGCTACGGGCACCGAGCCTCTATTTTTAATTTTCTGCAGTGCCACATGCTGTTCTCCATAGCAGTGATGCAGTTTTATGTTTCTTCTAGTAGCACGACCCACGTCTGTGCTGACACTTGTTGTTTTCTGTTTTTCTGACAGTGGCTGTCCTGATGGGTTAGGGTCAGTATCTCATGGTAGTTTTGATTTGTATTTCCCTAACTGTTGCTGTTAAGCATCTTTTTGTGTGCTTATTAGCCATTTATATATCTTCTTTGGAGAAGTGTCTGTCTATTCAAGTCCTTTACCCATTTTTGAGTTGGGTTGGTTTTTTGTTGCTGTTGTTATTGTTGTTATGGAGTTTTAGGAGTGCACTCTATATTCTGGATCTTAATCCTTGAATAGGATTGGTTTGGAAATATTTTCTCTCATTCTGTGGGTTGTCTTTTTACTCTGTGTGTAGTGTCTTTTGATGTGCACAATCTTAACATTTCCATAAAGTTTAGTTCGTCATGTTCTTTCTTTTTCTTTTGTTACCTGTGCCTTCCCATTGTTTGATTTTTAGTGTTCCTTCCTGCCACAGGACTGTAGCCTGTTACAGTGATGATTGGTAGTGGCAGCGGAGCCCCCACTGCAGGTGTGGAGGACCTGAGTCCCCTCCTCCAGACGAGGCCTTGGACTGGGAGGGACCGGGTGAGCAGGTGCTGACCTGGCTGTGAGCTCTGCAGCACCCCAGCTGCATGTGGGTCTCATACCCTGATGTTCTGGTCCCAGGTTCTCCTGGGTAGCCACATAAAGGCTGCACATCCTTCCTCTGCTGAAATGAAATTGACTCAGCCAGGTGTAGAATTCATCGACACCTGAGTTCAGTTTGTTTGATTTTCTATTTCCATAGGAATATCTTGGCAGGGGCAGGAGTGTGGGCTTGGCTGGGTCTATACATGTAGGAGACCCCAGCGGTCTGCCATTTCCGTGAGGAGTGTCAGTTGTTTGTAGCCGAACTGTAAGATGTTTTTCTTGGCCAGCTCAGTCCCACTAGGTGCTGACCAGGGTCCTCTACTGAGGGAGCTCTCTGGAGGTTCCCACCTCCTCATGTCCAGACCTCATGGCTTAACGTTCCCTCTGGAGTGTGCGTGTAGGTTATTGGGCCCTCTGAGGCCTGTGATGTCTGGTGGGGTGATGGTCCCTCCAGATCCTTTTTTTTTTTTTTTTTGTGAATTCTAAGTTTTTATTTTTTATTTTTTATTTTTTTGAGACAGAGCCTCAAGCTGTCACCCTGGATAGAGTGCCGTCGCATCACAGTTCACAGCAAACTCCAATTCCTGGGCTCAAGCGAGTCTCCTGCCTCCGCCTCCCAAGTAGCTGGGACTACAGGCTCCCACCACAGCGCCTGGCCATGTTTTGGTTGCAGCCATCATTGCTGTTTGGCGGGCCCGGGCTGGATTTGAACCCGCCAGCTCAGGTGTATGTGGCTGGTGCCTTAGCCCGTTGAGCCGCAGGCACCGAGCCGTCCCTCCAGATTCTTGTTCAGCCTATTGTGAGATTGAGACCCTTTCTGTGGGGCCAAGGCTCTTGCAGAGGCTGAAGAGGCTGTAGGTTGGGGGCAGGGAGGTGAGGGCAGATTGGAACGCTGGGGGTGGGGTAGCGGAGAGAGAAAGGGTAGATGGGGCCAGAGGCCAGGCCGGGGAGCCTGAGCTCACTCCACATGGCACTGGCACATTGGAACCATTTAAGGTATTTGAGCTGAGGGTGGCCTTCCAGAGTGACCCTTTAAGCTCGCTCTTTGCAGGACTGACTAGGGTCAGGGTGGAGAGATATGGACAGCAGAGGTAGGTGGGAGGCCGAGGCCACAGTCCCAGGGAGAAGCCTGAGTTCAGCAAGTGGGCAGAGGCTTGTAAGGGAATCTTGAAGCTCTGTCCAGGAGCTCAGGCCTGTGCTGAGGGCTTTGAGCCACCTCAAAAAAGCTTGGCTCTTTAGCTGGGCCTCTGCCAGGCAGCATGGCCAGAGCTGTGCCTGCCTGTCCCCTTCCTCCACATCATGCTGGCAAAGGTGATGTGTCTTCTCTGCAGAGTAGGGTGAGGTCCCCACAGACTCTGGAAGACCACGCAGCCTTGTTGATGGCATCAGTGTGGGAGGTAGTGGCCATAGCAGGAAGAGTCACCCATGCTGGGGGGTGGGGAATGAATATAGCAGTTGCTTAATAAACACTAGCCTGCAAGAAGCCGGTAATAAGAAGACTGTTAGCTGTACTGAAAGAGCCTCTGGATGGTGTAGGCTGGAGTCTGCTGGATGACATTCTGGCAGTGCCTTGGGGATGGAAGGAAGGAGCCGGAGGTTTGAGACACAGTGGGGCAGGTGCCAGGGCTTCATGCCCCATCGGCCCAGCCAGTGGTCCTCACAGTTTGCTTCCGCCCCTACAGCCTCACCGCTCCTGCTGTTTGCCAATCGGCGAGATGTGCGGCTGGTGGATGCAGGTGGAGTCAAGCTCGAGTCCACCATCGTGGTCAGCGGGCTAGAGGACGCGGCTGCAGTGGACTTCCAGTTCTCCAAGGGAGCTGTGTACTGGACAGACGTGAGCGAAGAGGCCATCAAGCAGACCTACCTGAACCAGACTGGGGCTGGGGTGCAGAATGTGGTCATCTCTGGCCTGGTTTCGCCCGATGGCCTGGCCTGTGACTGGGTTGGCAAGAAGCTGTACTGGACAGACTCAGAGACCAATCGCATTGAGGTGGCCAACCTCAACGGAACATCCCGGAAGGTCCTCTTCTGGCAGGACCTTGACCAACCGAGGGCCATTGCCTTGGACCCTGCTCACGGGTAAACCTGCTGCTTCTCCGCCTGGGTCCTTGGTGGGGGCGTGTTGTGGTTTTCCTTTTAAATTTACTTGAGCCCCAATTTTTTTTTTTTTTCAGAGCAAATGTGTCTTTTTTGATTGTTTGTTTGTTTTGAGACAGAGTCTCATTATGTCACCCTCAGGAGAGTGTCTTTGGCATCACAGCTCACAGCAACCTCAAACTCCTGGGCTTAAGCAATTCTCTTGCCTCAGCCTCCCAAGTAGCTGGGACTACAGGCACATGCTACAACGCCTGGCTTTTTTTTTTGTTGTTGCAGTTGTCATCATTGATTTTAGCTGACCCAAGTGGGGTTCGAATCCACCAGCCTTGGTGTATGTGGCTGGCACCGTAACCACTGTGCTATGGGCGCCAAACCAAAAATGTGTCATTCTTAAAATGAGTTTACCTTTCAGAACTTGTTGAGAATTTTTTCCCTTCAATATTGCATAGTTATGTTTCTTTTTAAAGCTTGCGTTGTCTGAGGTGAGTGATGTGGCTGGTGTGGACTTGATGGTTACCCAAGCCCTAGTGTGTGTGTGGAGGGAGGGCTGGGGAGTGCACACTCTCTAGCAGGTGGGGTGTGCACCTTACACCTGTTTTATAACTACATTGGCTGAAAATGGGGCAAGAAAGCATGGCTCTTGTTAGAGCAGAACTTGTGAGGGGTAGGTTTTCTGGCCTATTTAGGAAGCTTCTTTGTCCCCCTCTGCCTGCTGATTGACTGAGCCCACCTGCGCCCTTGGAGGCTCAGGCTTGTCCAAGAGTCCCAGGTGTGGTGTGTGTGAGTGGCAGTAAAGCTAAGAATGTGTGTGCGGAGCTGACCATGGTGGGTAGAGTTTGCAGGGAGACGCTGAGCTTCACTGGCCAGCAGGCTAGGCTTATTCCAGACTTTTCCGAGCAGAGGGAGTGGTGTCTGGCCCTCCTTGTCCCTTCTCTGTCTCTGTTCTGGTGGCCCAGTAGTGATGCTGGAGCATGGCTCCTGCACCCTTTTGTGTGGCTGGCAACCCTGGCCACACTTGTCCAGTGGGGGCTGCTTCACTTGTCAGAAACTGGCCAAAAGACAAGAAGCTTTTTTTTCCCCCCCTCAGGCTGTGTTTTAAATACTTTGCATGTTAGTTCATTTAGTGTCACCACAATTTCAGCCTTACCTCCCCAGATGAGGAGCTTCTCTGGGACGGCCCAGATGTATTAAGGTAGACAGGCCCAGAAGTGGCCTGTGCACCCAGGCCTGCCATGGCAGCCCACACATCTGCCTTCCTCCCTGGAGTCAGGGCTCTGGAAGCCATTCCCTTGGCTGTCCAAGCTCAAAGTAGGAATGAAGACCTTTGAGCTGTAGCCCTGATGCCACCAGCTTGCTGTTGCCCTTTATGGTGGCCTTCCCACCCCAGGGCTGATACTGGTTATGTTGCCTGAGCGGGAGCTGGGCAGTGCGGGCCAGTTGGCAGGCCCTGCAGAAGCCCTTGGGCCTGTCCTGCCAAAGATGTGTTAGGGAGTTGGGGGAGCAGACCAGGTGAGGGGTGCCGTGGTGGCCAAACTAACCTTTTTGCTTGGCACATTGGCTTGGGAAGCGACTGGACTGGCCTCAGACGTGTGGGAGGACCTGAAGGCTTTTTGAGCCAGCTGGTCTGTGTGGAAGTGTAGAAATGGGTGGTGTGAGTCTGCATGTGTGTGATCAAGTGTTTGTGTGCATGTGTGTGTGTGAACGAGCGTGTGTGAGAGGGTGTGTGTGAATGAGAGTGTGTGCAAGTAGATGTGTGTAGTGGGAATGAGGTGGCTACTTTGCTTCCCTGAGGCCGGACCAAGTGCCCTCACCACCTGAGGAGCACCCCCAGCCTCTCGGGGTTCCCTGCTGGGTAGTCCTGAGTCCACAGGCCCCTCTCACCCTGCTTGCCCCCTCCAGGTGGGCTGGTGCCTACAGCTGCCCAGGGGCCAGGCTGACCTGTAGGGACAGTGTCTGTGCTGCCTGGTGAACTGTCTCCCCTTAGATCTCTACCGGGTTTCCAGGACCTCTGTGGTCACTGGCCCCCTTCCCAGGAGATGATGGCTGGTGTAACAGTCTCCCTGGCTATGAAGAGGCTCCCGTCTGTAGAGGGAGTGGTGAGGGGAGCAGCCTGCTGGAGAGCCCTAGCCCAGGGCCAGTTGAAAGTCTGCACAGCAGTGGATGCCATGGCTGTCGTGTCACTGTTGGCCCTCCTCTTCCATCCTCTCTTCCCCTCCCCTCCCAGCTGGGAGTCCAGCCAGCGTTTACCACCCAGTTCATGCACTGGGTCCCCTTCTCCTTCCTGTAGACACAGCCTGGTCCCTGCTGTCAGGGCCCTTATAGAGTCTGTGGGTTGGGGGAACGATAACTGGATAGCGTGTCCAAGAGGGTCATGTGCTGTGGTGGAAAATAAAGCAGTGCTCAAGGACCGGAAGGCTGTGGTGATGAGAACCCTGTGGCCATCTGGGGAAGAGCAATCCAGGCAGAGAGAACAGCCAGTGCAAAGGCCCTGGGGTAGTGGGGGGCTGGGTCTGTTTGAGGACAATGTGGGCGGCTCAAGATGTGAAGAGGGGCAGATCAGGTCTTAAACCTGAGAGTCACCTGATCTGACTCATTCAATGAGATGCTTTTGGCTCTTGGAGTGAGAGGCTTTGGAGTGGGGTGGGAGTGGGCTGACTGTCCGCAGTCATTACTGTGATCTTGGTGATAGAGGGCAGTGGCTTGGATTGGGAGGGGGTAGGTGGCAGGCTGGGAGTGAGTGGTAGCCAGATTTGGGAACTGTTTTCATGGGAGAACCACCTGGATTTGCCTGCTCTCTGCATGTGGGTTGGATAGAAGGACAAGAGTCAGGACTGGCTTGGTGGTGCTCTATGCCTCAGTGGCCCCAATTGTACAGAGGTGTGATCATGTCACACATCATGAGGAAAACACCAAGAACTGTTTGTGGATTCAATAAATGTCAGCTGTTACAAGAAAAATGCCGTTTCCCCACTGCCCTGAAATACAGTCACCATGCCTGTGCACAATTTTCTCTCTCTCTCTCTTTTTTTTTTTTTTGAGACAGAGCCTCAAGCTGTCACCCTGGATAGAGTGCTGTGGCATCACAGCTCACAGCAACCTCCAATTGCTGGGCTCAAGCGAGTCTCCTGCCTCCGCCTCCCAAGTAGCTGGGACTATGGCGCCAGCCACAACGCCCGGCCATTTTTTGGTTGCAGCCATCACTGTTGTTTGGCGGGCCCGGGCTGGATTCGAACCCACCAGCTCAGGTGTACGTGGCTGGCGCCTTAGCCCGTTGAGCCACAGGCACCGAGCCTCTCTTTTTAATTTCTTGTGGATTTTGCCATGTCAGTTGGGAGGTGCTTGTTGCTAAGTTGGAAAGTCCTAGGTGCTTGGTTGGTAGGTATTTGGTGGTTGGTTGGAAGTTGCTAGATGGTTGGTTGGGAGGTCTTAGGTTCTTGGTTGGGAGGTACTAGGTGCTTTGGTTGGAGTTAGGTGCTTGGTTGGGGGGTGCTAGGTGCTTGGTAGGGAGCAGTCTTCCTTGTGGTTACATCTAGCCTGGCTTTATCCATACCAGCTCTGGGAGCCATTCAGTCTCTGCTTGGCTCTACTTTTTCTTATTAAAGTTTTGGAATAATTACTTTATGCTCATGTTTCTTAATTCTCCCCCCAATCACAGCTGTGGTACCCTATCCTAACCCTATCCCTGGGGGAAAGTTGACTGGTGCTGATACCTGGGCCTCTCCCCACACCTTCCCCGGCCCCAGCGAGTTATCTGATGAATGAGGGAGGGGAGACAGTGGGATGCAATGATGATAACCCTGGACCTGGTCCCAAGTCCATCTGTGACAGTGGTTGATATTTGAGGTGTCTACTCTGTCCCCTTAGGCACCACGTTGCCCAGGAGGGGAGGACTCCAGCCAGTCTATAGAATGCTGTGGCCAGCACCCCCCTGTCCCCCCCCCAAATGCTGACTTAAATAGTGGTCCTCAGGCATGGGCTTGGCTCCTAGTCCAGTGGATAGGATCCTGTCCCAAATGTGGGACAACGGAGGGGAGAATTTTGTCCTGTGGGCTGGCTGCAGGCCCAAGGCTGCAAGGAGCAGCTTGACCCCCTCCTGGTCTGTTGAGCTCCTGCCAGCTCCTTGTGCCCTGTGTGATGCTGCCCTCACAAGGCTCCCTCCTCAGAGTAGGGGGTTCTCACCCTAGCCAGCCTCAGGAAGGGAGGTTTTTAGTCTGAATGTTCACCTCAGCGCACGCACGAGTAAGAGCCCTGCGGCCAGGGGGAGCCCTGGCTTCCGAGAAGGTGCACCTGACTTGGTGTGGTTTAGGCAGGACAGGTGGCACAGTGCAAGCGTCCATGCAGGTGGGAGGCAGGCAGGTGGCCCTGATGCCAGGGCGCCCATGTGGGTGGCAGAGCGGGCTCTGAGGAGGACCCTCTGGCCCTCAAGGTCTGGGGCCAGGAAGGCACCAGCCCAGCGTGGGAGGAGGCCTCTGCCTGGGCCAGTTCCACGAGGGGCAGCAGTGGCTCCAGGGGCTCAAATTAAAGCCAGGGTGAAACCCAACCCCCTCTTTAAAATGCAGAATGGCCTTTCCCTAAAATAACACACAACCACAACCGCAGCGGCCTCTGTAGGAAGGCCCTGCTGCAGCCCTTTCCTTCGGAAGTTGATTTTTCCTCCATGGAATTTGGCTGGGCTTGTGGTGGCGTTTGAGACTTTGCAAGAGCACAGAGCTTGTCCACGCCAGCCAGTCCCTGGTAACCAACAGGCTCGCAAATTCCCCATTTAAGGAAAGCAGCAGGCCTGTTATGAAACTCGGGGAAGGAATGTGAATTATGCTCTGCACGGCCATCCCGGATCCTTCACGTTTTCTGGCCTTTTCCATGGGCCCCGGTGGGGCTTTGGAGAGGCCTGTGTGAATCTCTCTGAGACTGATTCTTCTTATCCCTTCCTGGCCAGTGGTAGGGAGCAGGGGCTCTTTCCAGGCTGCCGGGGTGGGGAACATACAGGTAAAAAAAGACATCTGCCCAGGCCTGGGAGCGTGGCCGGGCTGGCCGCCAGCACCTTAGAGCCTTTGGCTGCCAGGAAAAGTTCACCCACACCCGGCCCTGCTGGCGAAGGGGTGAGTCATATGACTCACTGGGCTCAGGCCCTAACCGACACCATGCTGAGTTCCCAGAGTGGGACAGGTCAGCCTTTCTAGTCCTTGGCCTTCTCATCTGTCTAATGGGCACAGCAGCTCCTGGTTTCCCTGCATTGGTGGGGTTCTCACTAGTGCACGGGAGACGGTGTGGGAGAGGCTGTTAGGGGAGGCGTCCACAGTTAAGCCCTGGGCCGTGGTGTAGGGAGGAAGGTCCATTTGCTGTGAGCTCCTTCATTCTTGTTGATCTGGGCCCTGTCCCCGTGAAAGGTGGTGATGGTGCTAGCTCAGAAGTGCCACCCTTTGGGAAGCGCACATGACCTTCCAGATACGGCTGGTCCTTGTGGCCACAGAGCTCCCGTGCTGGGAGGAGATGGTGGCTCCACACCTGTCATCAGCCCTCTCCTGTATGGAGAACCCACCCCCCCTCAGAAAGCGAGGCTGAGCTCATTCTTCCTGTGTCCCTTGCCACTACCACATCAGTCCCTGGTGGGCATCTGGTGAGGGTTGGCTGAAATGGGATGAAGTCTCCCCTCTGAGGAGATGGAGGCCAAGAGCGGTGGAGTGGTATGCTGGTACTAGAGAGACCAGCTTTAAGAGAAGAGAGAATCTACTTGCTGACGTCTGAGAAGTGCCACTGTTGTCAGCCCAGGGGGCCCATCCCTGCCTCTCCCTGTCTAGGCTCTGCATAGCCAGCAGGCCCTCCTATGGGGTGGCACAGGAGGCCCACGGGAACGTCTTGCCGTCGCTGGTCAGGGTCCCGCCACTGGCTCCTGTGAGCCCAGACTGCACGAGCTGCCACTCTCTGAGGCATGCTTAGGCTGGGGGTCATGGGAGTTGCTGACTGACCAGGTGAAACTTGTGCCCACCCAGGAGGATGAGGCTGGGCCACAGGGGAGTCAGCACCATCTTACGTGGGCCAAGAGTGAGAGGGAGACTGTTCCAAGGGTGATGTGGATCCTGCACTTTGCTGAGAGGCAGACAGAACCAAGTAGGTCGGCCAGCCCTGTGTCCTATGGCCCATCACTGCCACCTGCGCTGGGAACCCCCATCTGGGCGCATTGTCTGGGTGCTGGTGAGGCTGGGACAATACGTCGGCTCTGCTCGCTTTGTCTGGGCTCATTGGCTGGAGATCAGACAAGGGAGCCTTGAAGGATGTGGCTGTTTCTCATAGATCTGTGATCCTGCCCTTGTTGGGACGCTGAGAACCCGATCAAAGCCAAATCAGCCACAAACCCACCCTGAATGGCCGCTGCTATTACATCGGTATTCATCCCACCCATGTGCCTTGGGTTTATGTTTTAGAGTACTTTTAGACTCACAGCAAAATCAAGCAGAAAGTACAGACAGCTTCCCTGCCCCACACCTGCACAGGCTCCCCTACACTTCACACCTCCATACAGAGCCTGGTGGGGTAGTGTTTGCTACAACCGACAAACCAGCACTGACACATCGTTGTCACCCTGAGTCCCTGGTTTACATCAGGGGGCTCACTCTTGGTGTTGGACATTCCGTGGGTTTTAATAGATGGGTGATGACATGTATCCCCTACTGTAATGTCATAAAGCATAGTTTCATTGCCCTGAGCATTTTCTGCTCCACTTGTTCATCTGTCCCCTCTCCCCCAACCCTTGGCAACCACTGATCTTCTTCCCGTCTCCATGTTTTGTCTTTTCCAGAACGTCATACAGTCGGGATCTACCAGCTTTTTCAGACTGGTTTCTTTCTCTTAGTAATGGACTTTTACTTTTTTTTCTGTGTCTCTTCTTGGCCTGATAACTCATTTCTTTTTAGCACTAAGCACTGTTCCACCCTGCATGTTTTGAATTACCCCTTTAAAAATTCATTTGCAGCATTTTCATAATAGCAAAAAATCAGAAATAACCCAAAATTCTAATGTGGGCTATTTAAATAACTTAGAGCACAGGAAACTATCCTTCCATTGGAAGGACAAGGACCTTTCTGTTAGAAGGGAGGGTACTCAGAACACAGCAGAACCTTTGTAGGTCGACCACCCAGGGGACTGTAACAAACCGGTCAACAACAGGGGTGGTCCCATGAGGAACTAGGCCTGCTGTGCTGATACATACATGTGGTGTGAGTCTACTTTGTGAAAATTAGGTCAACTTAAGGAGGTGGCCGTGTAGGGAGGCGGTCAGCTATATTGTTAACTGAGAGAAAGTTGGAAGCAGCCTATTTTGGTTACCCAACCCAAGCCAGTAATACCCAGAAACCTAATGCTGGCTGTTTCTGGTGGGTGAGATGTCTCTGTTTTCTTTGACTGTGTTTGCGCAGGTGGAGAACAGAAATCAGGAGCAGACCTGTGTTAGCTTTCTCTCCTTTTGCCTCGTCTTTCCTTATTAGGTACATGTACTGGACAGACTGGGGTGAGACGCCCCGGATAGAGCGGGCTGGGATGGACGGCAGCACCCGGAAAATTATTGTGGACTCGGATATCTACTGGCCCAACGGGCTGACCATTGACTTGGACGAGCAGAAGCTCTACTGGGCAGATGCCAAGCTCAGCTTCATCCACCGAGCCAACCTGGACGGGTCTTTCCGGTAGGTGTCCACCGGTCCTGGGCCCTCCCTTCCCATTGTCCCCAGTGGTCCCAGGGCTTCACTCTGGCCATGGTCCCCTACCTGAAACCCTGGGGACCTGAGGAATGTTGGGCTTCTCAGAACTTGGAAGGGCAGAGTACCCATGCTGCATCTGACACATGCTGAGTGAGACCGGGCAGCAGCTGCCCCCGGCGCCTGCATATTCTATAGCACAGCGTGGAATGTTCATTCTAAGTGGGGCAGACGAGATGAACAGTAGCTCTGCATCCATGCACAGGGTTTCCTACCAAATGAACAATGAAAACTCTTCCAATTTTCAGAGTGTTTTGGATTTTGAAATCATGGGTCAGGGATTATGGCCAGACTGGGTTGTGAACACTTTACTTCCATGTACATGCTGTCCTCATCCTGTCCCACCCCAGCTCATAATCCTCATGAGGGCAGTGGCAGGGGCTGCCTCTGTCTTCAGGGGCTGTCTCGGTCATCATTACATCCCCAGCCTTGTCGGATGGCCCTATGCATAGTAAGTGCTCAGCAAAACAAGCTGAATGAGTGAATGAACATGAGTTTTTCCTTTGCTGGGTAGTTGCCTTGAAAGCTTTCTGGTCAGCTTCACTTCACAGCCCTGCCTCATGACGCCTTAGAGAAATATCAGCTAAAGATTTGTGACTAAAACGTTGTTTATTCACTGACCAACTCTTGCCTGCTGTCTCCGAGCCAGGGCTCAGGGCTCCACCTGGGAGGGCAAACCCCATTCCTGTGCTGGTGACGCTCCTGGCCTAGGTGGGGGTGGGTGGGTGTCAACACCAAGGCACCTTAGTGACACTGCATGGGAGGACTCGATGGCTGGATTCCTGCACACACAGAAAGCGCCCACTTGAACAGACATGAAGATGTCAGCACATTTGTTCCACATCATCTAGGAGGGTTTTGGGGGAAGGGGTATTGGCACCTGGGAGTGGCTTGATTGGGTAGTTCTGGCTCAGGGTGGGTCCTGAGGTCAAGCTTCTGGCCAGGGCTTCAGTCATCTGAAGGTTTGATGGAGACTGGAAGATATTCTAAGCTCACTGTCATGGCAGGAGGCCCCGCTTTCTCTTGGGCTGCAGCTTAGGTAGAGACGTGCATCTCAGGCTGGTTTAGAAACATTCTATCCCTTTGTCCCTGGAAGCATAGACTGCCTGATTTGGAAACAGGGCTACCCTGGGGAGCGTGTTTTTTTTTTTTTTTTTTTAATTTTAGACAGTCTCAACTCAAGCTGTCGCCCTAGGTAGAGTGCCCTGGTGTCACAGCTCACAGCAACCTCAGACTCTTGGGCTTAAGCAATTCTCTTGCCTCAGCCTCCCAAGTAGCTGGGACTATAGGCGCTCACCACAATTGTTGTTTAGCTGACCCAGGCTGGATTTGAACCTGTCAACTTCGGTGAATGTGGCTAGTGCCCTACCCTCTGAGCTACGGATGCCGCCTGAGACCGTGGTTCTTAAAAGCTGATTGATCCTGGCAGTAATGAACATAGATTTGAGGCTGGAAAGGCTGCAGGCTGGAGGTGCCCTGGTCAGTGGCGGGAGACAGTGAGGGTGATGGCAGCTGAAACATGGGAATGGTGGTGGTGACCTTTCCATAGCACTGTTTCCAGGGACATTTGTCAGGTCATTTAATGCTTACCCCAGCCCCACGGAGGGTTTGCGGCTGTGACGCCTGTTAGAATGATGTACAGAGAGGCACGTGACCTCATCCAAAGCCACACGGGCAGGGTGGGAACCCAGGAGCTGTGGCTCAGGGTCAGCTCTCAGCCCCTTGCCTACCTGCCTTGCCACTTTCTGGCTCTGCAGGTGGCCGACGCTCCTCACAGACGGCCCACCAGGGCTGCTCAGTGGAAGCAGAGCTCTGAGGACAGAGAGACCTGCTCCGCCCCCTCTTAACTGTCACTGTGGCTGAGGGGCTTCACTGCTCAGAGCCCTGGAAGGGTGTTCTGTGCGTTTGATGTGGCAGTGGCATCTGGATACGGTGCACGCCGGCGTGCTTGGCATGCCCCTGGGTCTGGTGGAAAGTGGGAGGGAGGAGGAAGGGGGCGTCCTGCGGACTGTGGGGCCCTGGGAGGAAGGGCGAGGGTGGCAAGGTTTGCTGAGGCAGGGTGAGAGGGGCAGCCTGAGAAATGAGGGGTGTCTGGTTTCTCTGATCTAAAATTGGCAACCTTGTGGAAAACCGTTGGGCGATTCCTTAGTATGTAAATGTTGATTTAGTATTTACATTAGGTCAGCAGTTCCCCTCCTAGGTATAGGCCCCAAAGAATGGAGAACAGGTATTCAAATAAGTGCCCATACGGGAATGTCTGTTAGCAGCTTTAGTCACTGTAGCCAAAAGGTGGAAATGGGTGTCTCGATGTCCACTGGCAGACGGGTAGAAGAACACGTTGTGGTCTGTCTATATGCAGAAAGTTGCTCGCCCACGGAAAACAGCGAAGCGCAGACATGGGCTGCAACACTGGGGAGCCTTGCAAACATTGCACTGAGTGAAAGGAACCAGACACAAAAGGCTACGTACTGTGGGAAATATCTAGAATATTTATAGGTAAATCTGTAGGGACAGAAGATAGGTGGGTGGTTGCCCAGGGCTGGGGGTTCAGGGAGTAGGCAGTGACTGCTGATGAAAAGGGGTGGAGGTAGTGGTCACATAACACCGAATTATTCACTTTAAACTGGGAAGCACTGTGTGGATTTCAACACGGTACAGTTTTTTAAAAAAGTAGCATCAACAAAGCATAAGAGACAGTAGGTCAGGAAAGCACGTGGGCTGATGGTTTTCCCCTTCAATTCCACTTACTGCATGTTACCCTCTCTGAGGTGCTGTGCCAAGGCTGGTGACACAGTGGCAATTTCCCGCAGGCAGGCCCCTCCCCAGGGAGCCTCGTGTGGGGTGGGGGTAGTGATCATAAAACAAATGATTACCCATTACCAATGCTCACGATCTCAGCCAACTCAAGTCCTCATTTGGGGGTCACTATAAGCACCTAGAAAAGAAAAGCTTTTCCTTGTTTAATTTACTCTGAAAACTTAAATTACGGGCATTACAAGAATGAGCAAGAGTCTTCAGCTAGGTTGGTGTTATTATTAAGCCTTGGGGCAGGAGAAGGACGCTTGTCAGCAGGTCTTTGTCACCCAGGGTTCACCCAGAAGAATGTCACTCCACTCTTCTGTGGGGGAGACTTTGACACTTGATCTGCGGGCCCCTGTGTGTCACTGTCACTAACAGTGGGTGGCTGGGTTTGGGAGGAGCCAAGGGCACCCAGGAGAGGTTTCCTGGAGACACATAGGTGGGGTGCGACTCTTGGTCACTTTCCTGGGTCTTGCTTTGCTGGGTTTGATGCAGATGGGTCAGCAGTGAGGATGCTTTCCTGATGGCTTCCCTGCCTCCCGCCTGCAGGCAGAAGGTGGTGGAGGGCAGCCTGACGCACCCCTTTGCCCTGACGCTCTCTGGGGACACTCTGTACTGGACGGACTGGCAGACCCGCTCCATCCACGCCTGTAACAAGCGGACTGGAGAAAAGAGGAAGGAGATCCTTGGTGCCCTCTACTCCCCCATGGACATCCAGGTGCTCAGCCCAGAGCGGCAGCCTTCCTGTGAGTGCCCAGGCCAGGCAGGGGCTGGCGGTGCCTCCCTCCCCCGGGCCGTGCTTTCTCCCCCTGCAGAAGCCAGGGTCTGGGGGGCAGCCTCTCTAAGGGGTTCCCATGGAGGGAGAGGGAGGTGTGTGCAGGGGCTGGACAGGCCAGGGTGGGTGGGCCGCAGGCCTTACCCCTCCACAGAGTTCATGGTGGCTGCTCCTGGGCTCAGAGGTGGCAGTGGGGACACCAGCACTGTCCTGTAGCTGCCTCGTTGTGAAGGCCCAGGGGAAGTTACATGCTTATTAATGAAAGACCTGCTGTTCGTCAGTGATTCTCAGCCTGTAGGCTCCCCTGGGTTGTGGCGGAGGCATCTCGTGGTGAGGCTCCAGTGATAGGCGATCAGTGGGGCGAGGGCCCTGGGCTTACCCAGTCCTGTGGGGATGATCCCCTCCCCCCACGGGACCAGGGATGAGAATTTTGGGTCAAGCCATTGTAGAAGAGTTGCATTTTGACCCTCAGGCGGGGGTCCAGAGGTGGCAACAGTTCTTAGTGCAGGACACAGGTCGGGCAGGGCTGGCTTTCTGGAGATAATCAGTCAGAATGATCAGGTTCAGGGCAGCCTGTGTGCCTCAGCCAGCGTTAGGGAGGGTGATGGTTCCTGTCCCTGAGGTGGTTGTGCCAGTGACTCCATCTTTCAGGGGTGCTCAACCCTGGCTTCCCCTGGGTGGACAGAGGGGCCGGAAGTGTTTATTGAGTTTAGCTCAGTTGCTTGTTGGTCCCTGAAGGACTTGGGAAAGGGACGAGCTCTGGGAAAAGTCCCTGTAAGACGTGCAGCCCCAGCCTGGGTGAGGTGACCAAGCATCTGTGTGGACCTGTGGGGTCCAAGAACATCAGCAAGACAGGGCAGCCTTTGTGCCTGGGGGCCTCCTGACTTTACAGTCACCGCCACCACTGAACGGCTGTGGTGATCATCTTCACTGGCCCAAGACCCTGCTGTTGGCGCATGGAGGGCAGACGGGGCGTCCCCTGGGGTACCCTGAGCAGAAGACAGGGTGAGGGGACAGGTGGGGAGGATGCTCGCTCTGGGTGGTGAGGGTGGCCAGGAAGGTCTCCGCTGGTTTTGAAGATACTGCAGATCACCCGGCAAGGCTGAAGGCCTGAGGTGGAGGGTGGGCAGCCCCAAGGCAGGACAGAGGTGTGCCGTGGGGAGGGCCCTGGTGCCACGTGGGGACGGCATATGGGCAGAGCACCGTGCTGGGGGACATCATGGGGGCTGAGGAGGTGGGTGTTTGACTCATGTAGAAACAAGTGAGTCTCAGGAGGTGGTGTGGGTCGAGGGCCTTGTCTAGAACTTTTTCTCCTCTGTCCTTTTTTCCCAGTCCACACTCAGTGTGAGGAGGACAATGGCGGATGCTCCCACCTGTGTCTGCTGTCCCCGAGGGAGCCTTTCTATGCATGTGCCTGCCCCACTGGTGTGCAGCTTCAGGACAACGGCAAGACGTGCAAGGCAGGTGAGGCAGAGCACTGGCCGCCACGGGGCAGGGCCTGGCCAGGTGAACCCTGCTGCCGCCAGCTTGGGAAACGCTGCTGAACCCGTTCAAAATGATCTGCTTGCTTCAGTGAAGCAGATGGGTTCTGTGCTGGACGGACTTTGGTGCTTACTGGGCTGGGATTCGAGGTCAGAGCTGGGCTCTGCTGCCTGACAAGTGGATGGTCTCAGGCCTGTTACCAGCCATTCCCGGAGCCTGGGGTCCCCCCACCTGTAAAATGACACCATAACAGCTGAACACGGCTGCCGCACGGGTGACCCGCAGCCTGCAGGCTTGCTGTCGTCAGCTACTAACCACACTTTGTCCATCGCGAGAGAGCGTGGCAGTGCTGGAGGACACTGTGCAGCCGGAGCTGCCTAGTCCTGCCCCGCGACAGACACGCAGTCCTGCCCCCCGACAGTCACGCTTCTTTCCTCGCCTCTGTCTGTGCACTCCCAGTGCGCCACAGTGACACCCACAGCCTGGCAGCGGTTGTCCTCTCCTGCTTTTCTGCATTTTCGTGCTCATTTTCCCATGTTGGTGGGAATGAGTAATTCATTTTTACCCTTGCTTCTCATTCCTGTGGCGTTTTCATGCTGTGGTATCTCCCCCATGGAGTGTGTGTGGGTCACAGACACGCCCTTAGTGGGCATTCCTCATGGACGCATGGGGTTAAGTTGAATTCCCTCCCACGCACAGATTGTTTGCTTTGATTTGATATTTTTCCCACCTTTTCACTCCCTCCTTACTTCTCAGCACTGGCTGCTGCCGGGGGGCTCTTCATTTCCAGGTGCTGGGTTCTCATGGAGGGGGGCTTTTCTGGAAATGATGTACACCCAGGACACAGCCTGTCTTTGGGGTGCTCCAGGGCCCAACACAGCTAACTGGGCCTGTGGAGGTGATGCTGGGGCCTGGTGTGTGAGGCATTAGGAAAGCAGCCGTCCCTGAGTCCAGTCCTCGCTGCAGAAAGCAGACCAGGGCCTGTGCCTGCTTCCTGTGCCAGCGTCCCACTCGGGGGAAGGAAAGGAAGGCAGGGGCTTCCCAGGTGGGCTGGCTCCCAACATGGAAACTGTCCACATGGCAGGGACTCCAGTGAGTGGCTCACTGGAAGCTGTCTCTGAGTGTCTGGGTCAGGGGAGGAATTTTCCTCTGCCCCAGCTGCTGCCCAAGCACACAGAGGTTCTATCTGCAGAGGCCATCCCGGTCCCTGTGCTGTGGGAGAGCTGTGGTCTGTACTTGCGTACAGCAGCCAGGGACTCTGTGTGCGGTCATGGCGTTTGTGGTGGGGCAGGGTTCCTGTCTGCTTCCCAGCAGCCTTCCACTTCAGGTGAGGACACGCTGGGTTGTGTTTTCTCCTGTTCTTTCCAAGAGCAGAGCATCTTCAGTGAAGAGTGTTTTGCCAAAGGATCTGTTAGCTCCAGTGGCTACTATAGTGACACCTGGGGAGTCTCCCCCCAAAAGGTCTTATTTTCTCAAGTAGGGGGAGGGAGGGGTGTCACCAGGTGAGAAGTGGGGACATGGGCAGCGCAGTCCTCATGGTGCTGGGCTGCACTGCCTTCATCCATTCATCTGCCCATACAGTGGGCTCCTGAGGGCTGCCAGGAGCCAGCGCCATTCTTAGGCAGTGAGCAAGGCAGACGGGAGCCCGGGCCTCTGCTACTTACTCTTCAGGGCTGGGCAGGGGAGGTGGACAGTGCACATGAGTCAGTGAGCACTGGGGGGAGGGGTATTAGGCACCTGGGGCCCTTTGCTGCTTACTGTTCTCCTTGGCCTGGAGGTGATGTTGAGAGAGGAGCTGGATCCAAGTACAGGTACTCAGTCCAGGCAAGCTGCCCCATGAAAGATTCAGGGACACCAGGGGATTGGCTGAAGCAAGTTAAGGGTGGGTGATAGACCACTCTCGGGGGGAGGAGCAGGCTGACCATGTTGCATCAGCCCTCCCATTTTACTGATGGGAAAACTGAGGGCAAGTCACGGCCCAGGGTCACCCACAGCAGTGGCACAGGTGGGGGGCCCCTGCCTGGACCTCAGAGGCATGAGTTCATTGCTGTCTCTGCCCTGAGTTGGGGGGGCAAGGTCCTGGTCTCCCTCTCAGCCTGTCCAGGCCCCTGCCCACGCCCTGGTGGGGGAGGCGTCTCAGCTTCATGGACTGGTAGGGTTAGCCTTCTTAGAGTTTGGTTTCTTTCTGTCCTGGCAGGAAAGGGGCTCGTGGTGGCAGGGAGCAGTCACTACAGTTAGGCCTAAGAGATGGAGGGGAGCAAGTGTCACCAGGAGACAAAAAATAGGCCGTTCATCCTAACAAATTTGAAAACTATGGAGCTTGCAGATTCTGCAGTATTGGTGAATAGTTGCTCTGCGCCTCTGTGTGCGGGGAGATGGAATAAAGCCGTTAATGAACCAGCCTGTGCCTGCCCCGCTACTGTGGGTGTGCTGGCTGGAGCAGCCGGCAGGAAGCAAGTTGGCACACACGTTAGTGAAGTCAGGACAGACTTGGGGAAGAGGAGTGGAGGATACAAAGGGGGCTGGGAAGGAGACTGGTGTGCGAGGGCACGAGACTGCCTGAGCTGCTGGTTGGGGTCTCTCCAGGGAGCACCATCCCAGCTGAGACCTGAGGGCTGAAGGGAAGGGGAACGGCACAAGGAACAGCATGTGTGGGGACCCTGAGGCATTTATTTCACTTGTACCGCGGGAGCATTTCCAATCTCAGTAGGTAAATATGTGTCAAAAACAGGAATATTAGTTCCTGAAGAACATCTTTTTAAGTAGACATCATTTAGCCATCTTTTCCCTTTCGGCTTTTTTTTGTTGTTGTTTGTTTGTGGTTTTGCCATTTCTAAGGCTCACTGCCTTGGAGGTGAGAGCTGGCATGGGGCCTGGGCCCTAGAGTCAAGGAGGTGGGTCTGGTGTACGTTGCCACCACTGACTGGTGGTGGCCACCCAAGCACTCACTGGATCGGTCGGAGATGTCCACTCTGGGAGAGCTTGGCCACACCTGGAAGCAGATGCGGTGACCATCTCTGCACTTGGGGTGTCCCAGCTGGACTGTGTGTGGATACTGGTAGAATGAGTAGGAGATGGACATGGCCCCTCAAAGGTAGAGCGTGCAGTAGCGCCTCCCAGGCGCTTTGCCTGGCAGAAGAACTTGTGCAGGGAGCTTGTTCATCAGAGTTCCAGGAATGGGTGTGGGTAAAATAGGCTGCAGGCCCCAACAGCATTCCAGTCACAGTCCAGTGAGGTGGCTCTTCTGGCCAACCCTGGAGTTCCCAAAGGACAAGCCTAGGCTACTTTGGGTTGCAAAGGGGCGTTGGTTGTGCAGGGGTGCCTAAGACCTTGCCACCTGGTGCCTCTGCTCTCATCCATGTGATGGGGGCCACAGGCCACGGGGTACACCCGTGTGTTAACGGAAACGGAGGTGCCGCACAGGGTACCTGGCGCATGTACACAGCAGTCCTGTCTGCCATCCACACCCTCCTTTCCGTCACGTTGTCACCATGACTGGCACCTCAGGTTCTATGGCCGGTGCCAGGAAGGTTCACCTGAAGTCTGGATCTGTCTCTAGCGTCCTCCCGCACCTGGGTTGGACTGTCACTGGGCAGCCAGTGGAGGATGCTCATTTCATTTCCCACCACAGGAGGCAGGGACCGGGGCTCAGATGGAGCCCCTGACTCCTTTCTGGTTCCCAGCGTCTGATAGCTGAGCCCTCTGAGCCTGGGGCCTGGCTGCCCGTGGCTGAGCCCTTTGAGGGCATTTTGTAAATGGTTGGTACTTGGCTGCATGTCGAGGCCCAGAGCAACCCTGGGGAGTCCTCCGAGCTCACTGTCCTGTGACTGGGTGGGTGGGGCAGGCAGGGGGTGGGCCCCTGTGATGAGCAGAGGAGAGGAGGTTGCCTGGGGTTGCAGGGCCATGCTGGGCTTCCCAGAGGAGGAGACATCAGCGAGTTGGCCTAAGCCCAGGTGGCTGTGCAGTGTGGAGCCGACACCACAGACACCTGCGGGGTGTGGGGTTGAACCAGTGGATTAGCAGCCAGTCTTGCCCTTGGCTGTTAGAAGCACCTCCAGTCCAGAGCTATCAGGGCAGAGGGTCCAATGCACCACCCTGGTTTCCTTTAGCGGGTTGGCAGTGGCCACATTCCTTGGGGACTCAGCCATTTGCAGGTCACCTTTATCTGGTTTTGTGGGGACTATTTTTGCCCCCAGCTGTTAGAGGTCATCTTGAGACTGCCAGGCATACTGGACAAAGATGATTTTGTGTCCTTCAGAGGCCCTGCTTAGGCAGGAATGGGCCAGCTTGGGGACATCCACACACAGTCAGGGCAAGGACTTTTTTACTTTTTACACAGCCTGAATTTTTCTGCTTTGGCTCCAGATGCCTTGTCTGGGATATGTGTCAAAGGGAGGGAAACTCTCATGGATGAGACACAAAAGGGATACACCAGGAGCCTTACTTTGCATGAGAATGTGACTATTGGGTGCACTTTTTAAAATAAACGTGGTTCCCAAGCTTGGCCTCTTTGTGGGCTGCCTAGAGACGCCCCATGTGCTTCCCATTAATTAACTGGTTGGCGCCACCGGGTGCTGGTGGTTGCGTCTCTCTCTTTCGGCTTGGACCCGTTGGAAGTTGACATGTTCTCGGGCAGCTGGCCTGGGAGAGGGGAACCGGGTTTTCTAAAGGTTTGAGAGTTAAGAAGAAACGTAGAATCTTCTCAGAAGCATTTCAAGGCCACAAAGATGGCTTTCTGCAAACCTGGAGTGGTTCTAGAAAGTCTTTCCATACTTTGTAATCCAAAGAGATGTGGGGATGAGTAGATTCTGTGCTTGAGGAGTCTTGGTCTGTTTGAAGGACAGAGACAGCCCTGCAGACCTAGAGAAGCGGGTCAGAGACACAGTGGGAGTGAGGCCTGCATGGGGCTTTGGACTTCACAGAAACTGTGCCAGCAGACTGTGGGGTTTAGGGCGTGGATGTCCTCACCTATGTTTTTTATTCCCTGCCATAAAATATCACAATAAAGGAAAACCTTTTATTAAAAGACCATACTCCTGTCACCTGAGCACTGTAGCTGTCTCCCTTTGCTTGTGTGACTGTGCAGATGGTGAGTGTCTGTTGGCACGTGGAGTGTTGTGTCCTGGTAGACATCAGTTATGTGTGGCATTCAGATTTTGTCCGTGCCGAGGTTCAGTGTGCCGGATGAAAACTACCTGGAGCTGGTAGCTGGAGAGATGAAGGCAGGTGACAGCGGGGCTTTGAGGTCCTAGTGGGCAGAGGCCTTGTGTGCGGTGCCCGGCTGGCAGGAATGTCAGAGCTGGCTGGAAGGGAGCAGTGCCCAAGGAGGGCTGCCAGTTCCCAGGAGTCCTCTGAGGTATCTGGCTGGGGAATGGAATTCAGAGTTGGGCAGAGGACGCCACGGGGCCACATGGAGATCTCTTCTTGGCTGTGCAGTCCGTGAGGTCTCGTGTCCCAGGGTGAAGAGCTGAGGCCACACAGTGAGGGCTCCTGAGGTGGCACTGGGCTAGCTGGAATGCAGGTAACAGAGGAGGAGGCTGTGCTGATGGGACTTCTGCCTGTTTGTGACGGGAGGCGTTGGGAGTGACACTCAGGCCAGGAGGATTCAGGTCAGATGACACAGCTTGGTTTGTAGTTGGGAGCCTGCCAAAGGCTCTGCGGCTATAGGGAAGTGCAGTGCCAGGCGAGCCGGGCTGAGAGTAAAGCGCAGTGCCGGGCCAGCTGGACTGAGAGTGCCACTCCCAGCCACTCCCGGTTGTGTGACGGCTTTCTGTTTTCAGTCCACATCCTGGCTGTGTGATCTTGGGAAAATGACACAGCCTCTCTGTGCTTTAGTCTCTTCATTGGTAAAAAGGGGAAGATGATAGTGCCCACTTAATGAGGTCATTTGGAGGGAGTCCTGGTGGCTTAGCAAGTAGGAGGTGTGCTTGAATTTGAACTTGAATTGGGAGCCAAGCAGGCAATCTGGTTCCGTGCCAAGTGAGCAGTTTGAACTTTTTTGAATGTTTAGAATTAGAAGCAGCCACCAAGGCAGGGTGCTGCTAGGAGGAGTTGGGGGCAGAGACAAGGGGCGCGGTGCTAGGAGCTCAGGGCATGTGACCCTCTCTCCTGCGGGGCAAAGGTTAGCACTGTTCTGGGACAGGAGGGGGCCTGCTGTGTCAGAATCAGTCCGGCTCTTATGACACATTCAGATTCCCTGATCCCGTCCTAGACCCAGCCAGTGAGAAGGGATGGTGTTGGGGAGGCAGGGGCTGACTCTGCAAGTTCCTGAGGGAGGGGACCACTGGCACAGAGAAACATCTCGGAGTTTGCAGCCAGAGCCCAGGTGTATGACTTGTGATCTTGTGGCTCTCCTTGGGTGCATGAACTTTAGTGTTCTGTGGGGTTGGAGATGAAGACGGTTTTGTGACATTGTGAATCTTTTTCCTGATTTTGAGGAAATGGAATCCAGCCCAGAGTGGGGGATGAGATGCCTTCCCCCAAGAAAGGGGCTGAGATGGTGGACACACTGGTACCCCAGTGAACGAGGGAGTGGTGTTTCTGGGGTGCACAGGTGTCCCCCTTGAAGTGGAGGTGCATGGGGGATCCTCTTGCTGTCATATGTCAATGGACTACAGTTTTCTCATCTGTGCCATGGAAGGAGCAGGATAACCCCCTTAGTGTGAGAGTCTGTGTGCTCAGAGCTTCTCGAGGTGTCTGGCCCGGTGGGGTTACCAGAGACTACACTAGAAGGAATGTGCCCTGCAAAGGAATCTTGCCCATGGCTCCTGAGGCCTTGTGGGTGGGGTGACTGTTGACTCTGGGATCTCAGAGTTTCCTATTCTCCTGCCCCTCTGACATGGCCCTGTGACACAGGAGATGTCCAGCAAGCATGGCCCTCTGCAACCCAGCTCTATCCGCCCTGGGGGGCACCTTGCAGTTGCCTCTGGCTCCAAGGGACTCTCCTGCTGGGGGAGCCTGAGTGCAGAGGCGCTGGGCCTCTCAGCCACCCTGCCCCCTCTGCACAGTGGCTCACAGCTGGCTTTGGTTCTCCCATGTTTTTCCAATTATGTGGAATGGGCTAAAAACAGCAGGAGCGGGGCCTTATTTGGGAGTTGCCACCACCATCCTCAGAAGCTGCAGCTCCCTGGCTGCCAGCCCCTCAGTGTCCTGTTCTTTGTGGAACGTGCCCCTGTTGTTTTGACCTTTATCATCCATGCAGTTCTTTCTGGTTGGGGGCATTTGGTCAGTGGTGTGCCCTGCTGCTCAGGGACCATATAGCTGGGTACCTCTCTGGAGCTGTGTCCAGAGCTTGCCTGATGCGGGGCTCCTCCCCAGCCTCCCCACAGATCGTCGCTGTGATTTACAGTGCGCCTAGACCTCATTTTAACAGATGTTCATCCATCAGGGATGTGGGGGTGGTGGGAGGAACAGGGGGTCCTCTGTCGGGTCTGACGGACAGACTGACACCTGGGCCTGACGCCCAGAGCCCCTCACATCCATCCGTCTGTCCGGGCGGATTAGCCACGGGCGCATGGCCCGCTCGGCTCAGGCCAGGAATAACGGGCATTTGTTCCCAGAGTCTAGCCGCCTTGTCACTTATCAGGGAAGTAGGTCAAAGGGAACAGAAAGGAGGCCCTCTGGGGCTGAGTCTGCTGCTGCCGGGCCGTGATTGGCGTTGACTTTGCAAACAGAAGGCAGCTGCTGTTCTCAGCCATGGACCGTGAATTTTTAATAGCAAAAAAATCAGACCGCACAGTCCAAGAAGTGGTGGAACAAGCCTGAGCACTGACTTTTTTTTTTACACCAAGGTATATAACTTGCGGACAATAAAAGTGCACACATTGAAGTATACATTTGGATTAACTTTGACCATAGTACACGTCTGCACAACCACCGGTCCAGTGAAGATGCAGAGCGTGTCCACTGCCCACAAGTTCCCTGCTGCCCCCTTCAGCCCCGACCCCGGGCCTGCCGTCCTGACTTCTCTCACTCTGGATTAGTCTTGCCTGTTGCCAGATGTCCTAGAAATGCAACCACATGACATGCGCTATTTTGTGTCTGAGTCTGAATGCTAACTGTCAAAGCTAATAAAAGAGGAGAGGGAACTCACTGAGTTCTTAGAAAGAGAAATCTTGTCCTTTCAGGGCTGAGGACATAGACCAAATGGTCCTTCTGGGATGCAGTGGGCTCATGTGTGCCCTTTCCATGGGCTGCAGAGTTAGACTGGGGTCATCTGCGCCGCTGGTCTTGTCACTGCAGTCTTAGCCCAGCTCTGTCCTGGCCCCTGAACTCAAACAGCTTCCCTTAACCTTGGAAGCATCATGGGCGCTGGCCCTCACTGGACCGTAAATCCCTTGCCCTCCCTGGGTTTGGCTTCCGCTCTGCTGGGAAGCAGGGAGGGGAATCCTGGCTTCCTTTGCACAGGACCAATGTCAGGAGTTGGAGAAAGTGCTGGACAGTAGCTCGTTGCCTTTAAGAGTGTTTGTGGTAGTGAGAGCCAAGATCCTCTGGTCCTTTGGAGCAGCCAGGGAGAACCAGAGGACCGTATGGGGGCCATCCCCTGGGGATGGGAGAGAGAGGGCCAGCCTTTGGGGGGTTCCTCTCTGGCCGCCCCAGCCACCTGGCAGAGCAGTGACTCCCCAGTTTTAAAGCCGAGCAGACAGAGACCCAGACTACAGGGTTAGGCACCTGCCAGATTGCCCTGGGTGGACCGCAACCTTTCTGAGCGCTCTCTGGAGGCCCTGTGTAGGCTGTTCAGGTGGACAGCTGCTCAGGCCTCAGGCTGGACACTTCCTCTGTGCCCATGACCCTGTGGTCACTCAGTATGGTTTCTTGGGTGAAGGTGCAAGGCCAGGATCTCAGCATTTGTCCAACCACTTACCCCAGAGGGGCAGTGGAGAAATGTAATCAATTGCTAAAAACCAAAAATAATCTGGCTGCCTGCCAGCTAGGAAGCCACCGTGGCCGGACTGTTTATGGCCTTCGAAACTGCAGAGTGGACAGCAGCCCGCACCATGGCCCGGCTCTGCCCACATGGCTCCAGGCCTGGGAAGTGGCTGAAGTCAGCTTTGCCTCCCATGGGGGCCACAGGGAGCAGAGCCAGGGTGCCCGTCCACAAGGCGGGGGAGACAGGTTCTCAGCTTTCATTTCAGATCTCAGCTTTCTGTCTCTGAAAAGAAACGGAAGCTGGAGCCATCCGGAGGTTGCTGGTAGGGGCGGGCGGCCTGTCCTCTGGGAGCTGCACTTGGTTCAGTGGGGAGGATTGTGACGTCTACTCTGTCCACTGGGGGCCTTCCTCTGTCATCTGTGATTTGGTCAGCATACTCCCTGGGACGTTTTATTAGCTTACTTGTTGTTAAATACCCTGTTACTCACACTGGGGCATGGAGGGGACTGATCACGATGACCTTTCCAATTCTGCTTGCTGGACAATCCTCCAGCAGGGGTTCCTCTTCCGGGGCTCTGGCGCTGTGCCACCGTGTGTTGGCCAAAGAGTTACTGAGGCTCCAGGTAGGTTCTTTTGCTGCATCCCTTCCTTCTCCTGTCATTTGTCTCTTCAACATGGCACAGACCCTGGAAGCCCTGGCCCTCATGCCCCAGCATGGCAGTTTAGTGGAGGGGCAAGTCATTTGTGTCCCCAAGGTGCCCCAGGAAGAAAGCGCTGTCCCCATATCCTGACCCACCTCCACACCTGGGCCGGGAGCACCTCTAAGGGTGAACCCGTTCACCACGTTTTCAGAGCTTTCTTTCAAATCCTGTTATAAAATAGCATTTATATGTTCACTGCAGAAAGGAAAATATCATAAAAAATAATGAAGAAAATAAAAACAACCCATCATTTTACCACCCAGAGTTAGCTGCTGCTGGGGTATCAATGTGGAGTCTCGTTTGTCCTTTATGATATATTCAAATCTGCTTTTATACAGTTTGTTCATGCGACGTGGGCAACGCTGTGTCCAGTTTTTCCCATCTACTGTTTGTGAGCCTTTCCTACGTCACTGACTTCTCTCAGCTGTACTATTTAGTGCCCACACACTAAATAACCTGGGACTCTCAACACCTTCATTCGCTTAAAACAAGTTAAGTTCATTTTTTAAGATATTGTGGGACATTCAGGTTGTTTTTGGTTCTTTTTTTTTTGGGTTTGGATTTTGCTGTTCTTATGAAGCCGTGCGTGTGCGTGAATCCTATGTTTCTAGTTGCCTTTAGGCCATGTTCTTAGAGGGGACATGGTGGGCTCAGTGGGCCCTGGGTTGCTGTCCAGGACACCCGTGGTGGCTCACAGGCCTCCAGGAGGCTGGGGATACACCCACGCCGAGGATTCAACGTGCCTCGCTACCTCCTCAATAATATTTGCATATTACTGAGCCTTTTTGCCTTTTTTTTTTTTTTTTGAGACAGAGTCTCACTTTATTGTCCTCGGTAGAGTGCCATGGTGTCACAGCTCACAGCAACCTCCAACTCCTGGGCTTAGGTGATTCTTTTGCCTCAGCCTCCCAAGTAGTTGGGACTACAGGCGCCCACCAGAACACCTGGCTATTTTTTTTGTTGTTGTTGCAGTTTGGCTGGGCCCAGGTTCGAACTCACCATCCTTGGTATATGGGGCCAGTGCCCTCCTCACTGAGCCACAGGTGCTGCCCATTACTGAGCATTTTCATGTTTGATGGACTATGTTTTTGCTTCCATTCATTTGTATTTATGGTCTTTGCCTATTTTTTTGCTGGGCTTTTTCTGTGTTTTCTTATTGACCTTGTGCCTTTTTGTTTAGTTGTTTTTTTTTTTTTTTTGAGTAAAATTAGTAGACTTTACCTTTTAGAAAGCAGTGTTAGGTGTATAAAAAAATTGACTGGCAAGTATGGAGAATTTTCTGTGCCCTCTCTCCCCTCCTGCCTTTCCCTTATCTTTGTACCTTACTTTCCAATATACAAGACACACATGCTTCTCTTAAAAGGGTTGGCATACCATGGCCCACAGGGCTCACACCCCTGTTGTTGGGCAGCCTGGAAGCTCAGAGTGGTTTTTACATTTTTACATAGTTGAGAAGAAAATCTCAGAGTGATATTTTGTGTTGGGTGAAAATGATACTTTCAGTGTCCGTGAAAAAAGTTTTCTTTGCAGAGCGCAGGGAGGTCTAAGGCAGGCAGAGCCGTGTGAGAGGGCTGGAGGGAGGGATGGGGCTTGCCTGGAGATGATCATTGAGCGTTTCCTTCCAGGCTTTTGTTTGAGGGTGACTGTTTGTTTTTGTGGTTGGGACCCTGCTGTAGGCCTGGTGAGCTATTTGCAGGAGACTTCTTTGAGGACAGAGCTGGGCCTGAAATTACCCCTGTGTCCTGCTCCCAGGGGTCCTCGGGGAGAGTAGTGGCAGGTGGCAGCTCTGACTTCTGAGCACCTGTCCTCCAGGCTCAGCTCAGCCGGGTTCCTGCTCCGGGCTGCAGGACCTCTTTGGCATTTCCTGGCTTTTGTCCGGTTGCCCAGGCTGCTTCTGCCTGGGGTTCCCTCCCTGAACCTGCCTGCACGCTCACCTTTGTCCTTCCACTGAAGCCTTCCTTTTGCCCTCTGCTCCCTGCTAGGAACAGGCTGAATTGTGAACTCCCAAAAGACATGTTGAAGTCCAAATCCCAGAACCTGGGACCGTGACCTCACTTGGAAATAGTGTCTTGGTAGATGTGATCAATGAGGGTGTGGTCATCCTGATGTAGAGTGGGCCCTAAACCCACAGTGCCAGTGTCCTGGGAAGAAGAGAAGAGACACAGGGACGCTCAGAAGAGGAAGCTGTGTGAAATCAGAGGCAGGGGTTGGTATGACACAGCCGGTCGGGAGCCGGGGAACTCCAGATATTTCTGGCTATGCCAGAACTACAAGAACAAGGAGGATCCTCCCAGCAGCCTTCAGAGGCAGAGGGAGTTCATCCCTGCCGACACCGTGGCTTTTGAGTTCTGTGAGGCAATACCTTTCTGCTGTTCAAAGCCACCCACTTGCAGCGTTGCGTCAGGGCAGCCCTCCTGGGTATTTACTTCTGTTTGTATGTTACTGAGAAGTAGCCAGTGTCCATGCTTATTGAGTGTTTTTATGCTGTGAATTGGCATTTATGGTCTTTGCTTCCTGTGTGTTCCTCTGCACCTGTGATTGGGGCCACTTGCCTGGATGGATGGTGGCAGGAAGGAGAGTATTGAGCTGGGTGTGCCTGTGACTTTGGGGCATCCTTTGAGTCTGCTTCTTTGTTTGGAGGAGAACACCCCCTGCCAGGAAGGAGTGCCCTGTGGGGGGGGGGGAAGGAGAGGTCAGCAGCCCAGTCAGAGGAGGCTCTAGGGAGGCCACCAGCAGCAAGAGGAAGGTTTCACTTTGGCAGTGCTGTGGGGCATGCTATTTGTTTAAACAACCCCAGAGAAAACCATTTGGCCAAACTATTAGTTTCTAAACAGTTACTTCCCTGGTATTTGAACAAACTGCTACCCAGGCCCTGTAGCTGATGCTAGGAAGCATTGTCCTCTCCTTGTCCTGTCCCCTAGAGTCCCGGTACCCGCCCACCCACACCTGGGGCTCCTGCTGGGACCTCAGCACCTCTCAGAGGCCAGACCGGCGTGGCGGCTCTCTCTGCAGCTGCTCTGCGCTGACCTGGCCCTGGACAGGGTCCCCCACCAGGATTGGGATTGCCTCCATCCTGGGTACAGCTCACTCAGACCTCGCTCAGACAAGCAGCAGGGTGTCACCGCTGTCCCAGGCTTCTCAGTCTTTGTAAAATTCAAAAACTTCAAAGGCCTTGTAGCCTGAGTAGTGTCAGAGACCACCCCTCTTTGGAGTCACTAAACACCTATAGATTGATTCCAGCCATGAATTACCACCTCAGCCACAAAAATTTAATTCTAAGTGATTGCAAGGGCTGCTGAGAATGGAGTTCCTGGTGGGGGTGTATGCTTGAAGCTTTGGGTTGACCTGGTTACCAGAGGGCTGGAGCTGAGTGCCCTGGGCTCCCGAAGGCTCTGGGCCCATTTGGGACACTGTGCTGGAATCTGCCATGTGGTGTCGGCCACGTAAATCCCAGAGGCTTTTTTTTTTTTTTTTTTCTTTCAGTTTTTGGCCAGGGCCAGGTTTGAACCTGCCACGCCCAGCATATGAGGCCAGCACCCTGCTCCTTGAGCCACAGGCACCACTCCAATCCCAGAGGCTCTTGAGCTGAAGAGCAGACCTCCCCATCTCACCAGGCCCCCTGCCTTCTTTCACAGCCCCAGGTCCGGTTTAAGGTTGTGTACCCAGGGATGTCTCCATCACTTAAGGTGTCTGCCCTGTGACCCTAAGAGTTTCATGAGGGCAGATCCCAAGTCTGCTTTGTCCACAACTCTACCTCAGGCAGCTGGCCCAAGCCCTAAGGTAGCTACCCACAAAGATATTGGTGAGATGGCTAAGCCAGGCAGGTGCCAAGTAAAAAGCATGCTTCCTGTGTGTGCTGGCTCCAGTGATAGACATGTTGGGGGAGCTCATTTTTCCACTGGTTGCTGTGTGTCTTTGGGCTGGGAGCTTAACCTCTCTGTGCATCAGGTTCCTCATCAGAAGAATAGGACATAATCACAGCTTGGGTTGCTGTGTGAACATTGTGTTATTTTAGGTAACTTGTTAGGAATATTATGAGAGTAAGGACTGGCAGAACAGGCTCAAAATGTGTCTTGGGACCAAATGTCAGTTTCCATCTGGAAGTCATGTTTTCTTTGGAAATACTGCTTGGGGTCAAGTGTGGTTTGACATCCACCCTCCGACCTGCACATGAGGCTGCCTTGGCCTTGGCTTGGGAGCCTGCCAGCCTCTTTGGACACTTCGGCAGATAACCCTTGGACAGAGCTCTTCTTGGCCATGAGTGGGGGAGCTCCTGTGAGTGCCCCTCCCTGCATGATGGCCCATCAAGCCAGGATGCTCTGGAGCAGAGTCGATGGTCCCCTGGATGTCAGGGCAGGACAGGGGCTCAGAGAGCACCAGGAAACAGTCCCAGAGAGGGCCCGGGACCTGCCTCAGGTCACACAGTGGGGGCAGGCCTGGAGGTATTGGTCTTACATCCTCCCTCCTCATCCCAGGATGTAGAGCTGCCTCTTGACGGGCAAGTCTGGTGCCTGTCCTGGATGTAGTGTTGTCCTGGGACTATGGAGAGCAAAGGGGGCATGAGACCAAATCCTGGTGAGCCGCTGCGGGTGGTGACCTGGTAAGAGGCGACTGGTGGGGGAGGTGTCAGGAAGCCAGATGTCCACTAGGGAGGGGGCAGGAGCAGCTCCCAGAGGAGCGGGAGAGGCAGAAGGAGATGTGTGACCTGGGCCTGGAAGGACAGAACATTTGGAGAGTGTAGCCCATAGGGGTAAGACCTGTTGGAATTCAGAATTCCCCCTCCCCTGCTGACACACCAAATCAGAACTTGCATAAACACCTCTAATTAAATTTGAATCTGGCCCTTGTTCGTTAACAGTGTGCGCTCGGGATGCCTTCCAAGTGCTGCCTGTCACCTTGCCTTCCCCACCTCTAGCCTCAGTTTCCCCAGCCCAGGGCATGAGCAGCCGTTGCTGTCCCATGAGCACCCTCTAGTGGAGGAATTGAACCGTGCTCTCTGGGCAGGGAGCAGAAGTCAAGAGCGGCTCCTGCCCTTGCTGGAAATGTTGGGTTGTGGGACCCCAGGGCCACTCTTAGGTCTCTGTATTCCTTGGGGCAGGATGCAAGCATGGGAGTGCAGAAGAGAAAGCTGGGAAGTCTGCAGCCTGGCTGGGCAACAGGGAGACCAGGCAGGTGGTTGCAGGCCTGGGCCTAGGGGTCAGGGCTGTGGGACTGTAGGTCATCCACCCCAAAATACCAGAAGCAGTCTCTGGCCCTGACCTTGGTGTGGTGGGTCCTTGAGACCAGAAAGGGCTTGAACAAATGAGAGGACAATGACCCAGCTCTGGGGGAAGGAGCCAGGTCCTGACCCCAACAGCCTAAGATGGAGTTGGGGGGCCCAGGGGCTCTGAGTCTGCTTGAGGCGCCATGTGCTAATAAATCCCAGCAGGGGGACCTGGGACACGGTGCATGCAGCCTCTTCTCCCTTGCTGCCCTTTGCCCCATCATTGGCGCTTAAGGTGTGGTTTGCACTTTGGGTCTTGGGGGTCAGGAGCACGTGGGCAGTGGGCCACAGGGGTTCGGAAGAGAATCCTGTAGCACCCTGCCCCACACACCAAGCTCCAGAGATGTGAGAAACAACTGGAAGGCCGTGGTGAAGGGAAAGGCTGGGGGTCTCCACACTCCTCCCACCCTCACAACTAGAGTAGGTGGTGAAGGGAGTCCTGGGGCTTTGGGCCCTGGGATTTGCAAACTGCTGGACCAGAGCTGTAGACCACCACCCACAGTAGATGTCCTCGTAGGCCCTGCCTGCCCAGGACACCCTCTGTGCTCCAGGCCCAGGTAGGGCCCGAGTTTGGCTTCTTTTATGCTTAGCCTGTGTCATCGGTAAGGCCAGCACGGGTACCTGGAGCACAGGTGATTAACTTCCTTTGGGGATTCAACACATGCAGATCATGGGGTTGGCAAATCTTGCCTCAACTAGAGGGAGGGGCTTTTACTGAGACCAGAATCATCCCAAAGTCCTTCTGTGCTCGGGATGTGTTTGGCATGTCTGCGGGACCATCCTGGGAGGGCTCCCCTCATTCTCTTACGTGAGTGCCACACTGAACCCCTGACCATCCACAAAGGGGCTCAGCCCCAAAGCTGCCTAGCCCACTAGGCTTGGCTCCAGGGGGCAGCAGAGAGCCAGGTGGCTGTGGGTGGGGACTTCATGGCGTCGCTCTGATTGTTGTTGGAAGCGTGTGGACAGCATCTTGCTTGTTCTAAAGGTCTGAGTTATTGCTGTGATCTGATGGACTGTTTCTAAGGCCCAGCTGTGTGGAGGCCCCCTGGGCATGGTGGAGTGCCTGGGTCTTATCCTGGCCAGGCCCCAAATGCGTGTGGTCCGAGAGGTGTTTCTTATCTCTTGTCTCGGTTATCTGGTGTGTAGCCAGAGCCAGGAGCTCCCTTTGGTTTGATGCTCTGTGAAGAAAGAGGTTAATTGACTTGGCAGGCATTTCTGGCCCTTCCAGCAGCAGGTGGGGTGACAATGAGGAACACTGGGGTGCGGTTATGGGGCCTGAAGCTGCCCTTTTGGATGGAATGGGGAAGAGCGTCAGGGAAGAATTGGCGTCAGAGCTGGGCCAGAAAGGGTGAGCACCTATAAGGTGGTATGCTGGGGATGCTGGGTCTGGCACCTACAAGGTGGCACACTGGAAAGTGGGTCTGGAGCCTGGTACCCGGGCAGGACTTGGGGTTGGGGCTGGTTTGTGCCTGGGATAAGGGCTGGCAGGAGAGAGGGAGGACTGATTGGGACAGCTTCACACAGCAGTTGAAGGCAGATGGCCTGGCTCTGTCTCTTCGGGCTAGTTGTGTAACCTCTCTGTACCTCAGTTTTCTCATCTGTAAAAAAAGGAAACAAAGATTGCCAACTTCAGAACCCTCGTAGGGTGACCTAGCAACTATGTGGTATGAACTGGGTGCTGTTGTTTCAGGGAAACCTTGGAGACTTGGCTAAGCCGCTCCCCTCTCCTGCACACCCAGGCCCAGTCTCTGGCTCCTGACCCCTTATGTCTCCGCAGGGGCCGAGGAGGTGCTGTTGCTGGCCCGACGGACAGACCTACGGAGGATCTCGCTGGACACACCGGACTTCACCGACATCGTGTTGCAGGTCGATGACATCCGACACGCCATCGCCATCGACTACGACCCCCTGGAGGGCTATGTGTACTGGACAGATGACGAGGTGCGGGCCATCCGCAGGGCCTACCTGGATGGGTCCGGCGCACAGACGCTGGTTAACACCGAAATCAACGACCCCGATGGCATCGCGGTTGACTGGGTGGCCCGCAACCTCTACTGGACCGACACGGGCACCGACCGCATCGAGGTGACGCGCCTCAATGGCACCTCCCGCAAGATCCTGGTGTCCGAAGACCTGGACGAGCCCCGGGCCATTGTGCTGCACCCTGTGATGGGGTAAGATGGGGTGGGAGGCTGGGCACGAGTGAGGGGGAGATTAACCCAGAACATTCTCTGGCATCAGATTCCCCTGGAGGAGGGCTTGTTGAAACAGGTGGCAGGGCCCCCAGTTGTGATTCAGGGGGGCTGGGCTGAGGCTGAGAAACCACATCTCTAATAAGCTCCCAGGCGGTGCTGACGCCACCGGTCCTAGGAGGAGTCTATGGGAAGTGCTGCCGTGGACGGTCACGTCCGTGTGTGGAATGCCCTGGAGACCCGGCCAACTGACATTTTCCCTGGGCCTCGGTTTCCTCCTGTGTGGCAGGGAATGGCCCACCTGGGTGATTTCTCCGGGCTGTGCCTCTACTAAACCCCTCACACACGGGGGGGTCTTCTTAACCTCGCTGCACCCCTGGATAGGGGCAGTTGTACTCTTTTTTTTTTTTTTTTGAGACAGAGCCTCAAGCTGTCACCCTGGATAGAGTGCTGTGGCATCACAGCTCACAGCAACCTCCAATTCCTGGGCTCAAGCGAGTCTCCTGCCTCCGCCTCCCAAGTAGCTGGGACTATAGG
>CAUYRH010132307.1:0-15220 GCA_963574655.1 Perodicticus potto
GGGGAGGACCATTCGTGGGTGGACCATCCATGGGAGGACTGTCTGGGGGAGGATCATCACAGGGGAGGATCATCCATGGGAGGACCGTCTGGGGGAGGACCATCACAGGGGAGGATTGTCTAGGGGAGGACCGTCCATGGGAGGATCATCACATGGGAGGACCATCCGTATGAGGACCGTCTGGGGGAGGATCATCACAGGGAGGACTGTCCATGGGAGGACCATCTTGGGGAGAATCATCACGGGGGAGGACTGTCCATGGGTAGACCATCCATGGGAGGACCGTCTAGGGGAGGACCGTCCATGGGAGGACCATCACAGGGGAGGACCATCACAGGGTCCAGCCACACTGTGGCACAGGCCAGACCCATAGGAACCAACAGCCTCAGTGTGTGTGCTCTAAGTCACTGCATTTGGGGTCATTTGTTATGGAGCAACAGTTAATTATTAATAAAACTCAACGATTTCATGTGTATAATTTTTTTTCTAACGACCCGCCATGAGCAACTCCCCGTGCATCACAGTTTCCTGGCGTCGCTGGAGTCCAGAGCGCTGCTCCCTGGGCCTGTCTATCTGTCGTCTCATCTTCAAGAGTGAACGGTTTTCCTCTGTCATCCTTTGTCATTAATTAGGGACAGAAAAGAAAAAGTTCTGAACTCTAAATTCTGACTCTCAGGAGATACAACATTTCATAAGCAGGCTGCGGCCAGACTTTCCCCACATGTTTTTGGAAGATTCTCTATTCCTTCAGCAAATGGCAAGAAAACTGAAAATGATGATCTTTTTCACAATTAGATCACCTTCCGGGGCCTTCGGCCTTGCTTCCATTTCTTATTGTTTTGGTCTTTTTTAGCATTGTTGGGAATAATTGCTCAGTAATCATAAACGGCAATGTTATAATCCCTGGGAGGATGAAATGGCAAAACCTTTCAATATACAGGAAAAATGAGATTGCTAAGGTCTCACCACATTTCTCAACTTTATAAAAAAATCCAACAGGTCTGTATAGCAATGCAATGAAAAAACTAAATAAGCTTTATTCTGTTTATATATATACATATACACACACAGAGGGTGCCAAAAGTGCATGTACATTTTAAGAAATGAAAAAATTGTATTAAAATTATAATATGTAATACTGAATATATGACAATAACATTTGTTAACTTGTACATTGTTTCTTGTATCTTTGTAACTGTAGAAATGAAGTGTGAGTTGAATATTGCAATTTTAATACAGTTTTTGATTTTATTTATTTATTTATTTGTAGAGACAGAGTCTCACTTTATTGCCCTCTGTAGAGTGAAGTGGCATCACAGCTCACAGCAACCTCCAACTCCTGGGTTCAGGTAATTCTCTTGCCTCAGCCTCCCGAGTAGCTGGGACCACAGGCACCCGCCACAACGCCCAGCTATTTTTTTGTTGCAGTTTGGTCGAGGCCGGGTTTGAACCGGCCATCCTCAGTATATGGGGCTGGCGTCCTGCTCTCTGAGCTACAGGTACTGCCCTTAATACAGTTTTTTTTCCTTTCTTAAAGTTCGTCTACATTTTTTTGGCACCCTCAGTATATATAATTTTTTTCCTTTGGTTTTCAGAAGACCTCTACAAAGGAATAAAAGTACCAAGACATCATTTAAACTACTTTTTGAACTGGTTCAGTTGAATCCTGGCGGTGAATGTGGGCAAGACGCAGTGAGATTCCCAGAGACCAGAAGGGCAGGAAGCTGCAGCCCCCAGGTCAGAAAGGGCCAGCCAGAGAACACCTGTTATAAAGGGGCCTGGTGAGAGGTAGAACCGCGGAGGAAAGGCCGCTGAGATAGATGAACTCAGGAGGAAGCTGGGAAAAACACTCGAAGTTTCTCCTGGGCCCCTGACCTGTGCCTGCCTCGGCCACTTGCCCTCAGCTGTACCTTCCAGGGCCGAGGGGCAAGGGACTGATACGGGCAGTGATGCCGAGGAATAGTGCACATGTACTTCTAATGATTTCTTTTAAATTTGATGTGCCTTGGGCACTTTTCCACACTAGCATGTGTGGATATGCAGTATTCTTTTTTTTTTTTAGTTTTAGGCCAGGGCTGGGTTTGAACCCGCCACCTCCAGCATATCGGGCCGGTGCCCTACTCCTTTGAGCCACAGGCGCTGCCCTATGCAGCATTCTTTTAAGCTCTCTGAGAGATTAACCACAGATGAACCGTATCGGAGGAGAACTCATAAAGGAGGCGATATTCTGCCTCGAAGCAGGTCAGCTCGTGTTCCTTCATGCCAGGCAGAGGCAGCAGGGCTGGATGGAGTGGCCGGACTGGCGGAGCAGGTGGGGCTCTGAAGGTGGTGTGGGTGCGGGCTGCTGAAGGCGTGACATGTCCTGTAGAGTCAGATGTCATCAGGAGAAAGGCTCACCACCAAAGGCTCCCATTATTGGCTGGCACAAAATAGGCGTTTCATAAATATTAAATTAAGTTAAACTTGTTGAAGAAAAGGAGCAATCAACTGCGTTTGTTTTGCTTACTAGACACATTTCTTGGGTGCACATTATTAGCAAAGCATTTTGGAGAGCTGAGGCAATTACATGGATAACTTTAAGCAAGAAAACCTGATATTTAGGAAGCAGTTCTTTTAGTTCTAAATAATCGATGACATTGAGCAGATTCAATTAAATAATCACTTACATCTTTTTGGCCTCCTTAGATAAAGGTAAACATAAACTATGCCATGTGGTTTATTCTGTCTTTCTATTCAAAATGGTAATCAGTTTGCCTTTGACAGATTGGCTGGACTTAAAATCCCAGTCCAGAATATTCTTCATATAGAAGTACAAGTTTTTCACATCCATAGAAATTATTTCGATGAGATTAATTACAATTGCTTTGCAGCGATGCTTTCTCTTAGATAGTATTACAAGTACTTGTTCCATCTCTGACTTTATTCACAATGGGAGAATCCTTTTGAGAGAATTAAATTGGGGGGTGTTTTCATTATCGGGAAAATTTTGCCTGTCTGCTTTTTGTCAACTACCTATTAAACTACAAAAGAAAAATTGCACTTTGATATACAATTTTCATTATGCATTGAGTGTCTCTGATGTCCCCGACTAAGGGCTGTATTTTTACATATACCATAACACTCGTTACCTGGTGTATATGAACATGGGATTATTTAGAGATTATTGCTTAGTTATATCAAAATGCCAAGCTGAAAAATGACATCCGATATTCGCCTCGGGTGTAGACAAGAAATTCCTGTTTGATGTGAAAGCATTCGTTATTTGATCACAGAAGAGCATTTTTCAGTGGTGTCTGCAGACTGCCAGTGAAAGATAATTGCTCCCTGGTGGGTGGGATTCACATCACATGCCCTCCACATGACTCTGTGTGGGGAGAAACATCCCTAGGTGACAATGAGCCCTGTGTGTCTTTCCAAATCCAAGCGTGTGTTTCCAAACCTCAAGTAATCAAAGTTAATACTGGCTAGCACACAAGGCCGTGGAAATGACCACTACCACCTCTGAATAGATTTTTCTGCCTCAGTTTTACAATTGGGTGTTGCTGCTATTGTTGTTATTATTGTAGGTGGGGTACAGGCTTACCTACATACCTATGTTCATCATGGTCTCGGCAATCTGTCTTTTAACTCTGGGGGATCACTGGCTCCCCACTCAACCCCACTGCCCCAGACCCCAGCCTGCACCATTGCCTGCCCCTGTCCATGGCTGGTGCAGAGTTGTCAGGAGAAACGCTGGAAGGCAGGGAGGGGAGCCAGTGTCACGGGTGGCTGGACTCTCCTCTCGGCCAACTATGAGAGGTATTTGGAACAGAAGGAGATAAGCCGTGGCAAGTCATTGCCTGTCCTTGCGAGCACACGACCTTCTTTCCTTGAAGAGGACAAACCTGGCTGAGGACCTTTACCACCTGTTCTGTTTTCCTTACTGGCCTGCTGCTTTGTGGGTAGCTGGCTGCAGGTGACTCTCTGCAGCCTCAGCTGTCCCCGTGGGTGGAACCTGCCGGCCATGCAAAGGGCCTCCAGCCGGCTGCTCTGGACTGGGTTGTTTCAGTCCCAACACTGAGTCCTTTATCTTGGCTGAACACCTGCTGGGGTGCGCGGCTGCTCTGGGCTGTAGGAGAAGCTGCCACTTCCTCCCCCTTCCCTCCTGCCCTGAGAGAGAATGCCCTCAGCCTTCTGTCTCTGGTGGGGAGGGGATAACTCACCCTGAGCTGGCCTCGGGCACAGAGTTCAGGAAGGATGGGAGAGGGAGGAGAGGGCATCAGCCTCCTGGGTCCTCCTCCCCTGAGTGGCAGCGGTAACATCATCAGTGGTTCCCGGGGTGTGCGGGTCTCCCCAGTCTTCACCAAACCCTTCATCTCCATGGTCTGTCCAAAAGTCCGTTCCTTCCCTCAGGCAGGGAGCGCGGCACACTCAGGGATTTCCCTGGACTCAACCTGGGACTCCCTGGCCCCAGCACACTGCCAGCCATTTAGTACTTAGAGGGCACGTGCTTTTCAGGGAAAAAAAAATAGGTAAATGGTAAAATTTACTTTTTTTACTATTGGAACAAATGCAAATACACCCTGGAAGAAATTCAAAAAGTGCAAATATAAGAAGGGAAATATCTTCTACTGGGTGAGAACAGATGGGGGTCATTTCTGAACCCACACGGGTCAGAGGAGAGAGAAGGACTTGGTGAGGCGTCAGTGGCAGGTGGGGAAGGGCCGGAGGACCCAGGCTCAGACCGGGACCTTCCCGGCAGGTCGCCTTCATCAGGAGCAAGTGTGCTGTGCGCATTTCTCCTCCTCATATAGGGAAAACCTTACTATTTCCAGAGAAAGTGGCAAACCTCATGAAGGGCGGTCATCCAGGAGGCTGAGAGAACAGGGCTGGTAGCTGGAGACGCCATGGCAAGTCCGGGGGCAAACAAAACCGCCGTTGTCCATCTGTCATTCTCTGTAGAGACCTGAGCAGGAGATAAGAAAGAGGAAAGTAACATGAGGACTCTCTTAGGGAGCTTCTGGAAGAAATTCTTAGCCACCTGCACCCCTTGTCCAAAGTGCTCAGGACCAGAAATATTTCAGATTATGAATACTTTTGATTTTATAATATCTGCATTATGCTTACTGGTTGAGCATTCTAGATCCCTAAATCTAAACTCTCAAATGTTTCCATACGCGTTTTCTTGGGTCTTCACGTTCGTATTTTAAGCGTTCTGGACTCGGAGTTACTTGGAATTTCAGATTTTCAGATTTGGGATGCTGAACGTGCACACGGATTCTTGAATTATGTGATTGTTTATCTTCAATAAGAGTTCCGTAAAGAGCAGGTAAAAGAGTGATGATTCATAACCAATGTATTTGCTACTATTTACGGAACTCTCATTAGACGACGCGTGTCACTCTAACCAGTGCTTTTCAACCTTTTTCTTCTCACAGCACACTTGTACCCGTGGTTAAAGTTCTGTGGTGACTTCAATTACATTGACCCAAAAAATCATGAAAAAAAAGAATGTACTTACTGCGTTTAGAACTTCTTCCGAAAACAATTTAATGATCTTTAAAAATGTTCTCGATATACCTAAGATCCTCTCACAGCACGCTAGTTGAAAGTCAGTGCCCTAAGGGCTTTAAACACATCAGCTCAGTCAGCCTGGCCCCACACTGCCCGCTGCAGACCATGTGGCTGCCATCTTGTTTCAGAGATGAGGAACCAGAGGGACAGCAGGGCTGAGTTGCCGGCCAAGGTCACAGGGCTGGAGTATTGGGGTGCATATTACACGGGGCTCTGAAACAGGACAAGGAGGCCATTGCAATAAAGAAGGAGCAGATGCCCATCACAGATCACTGGATAGAGCTGAGCTCCATCCACCAGCTGAGCTTTGACACCTTGTTCCAACTCCATAGTCCAATGTGTAGCTGGGACGGACCCACACTTAGGTGACTCACCCTTCCCTGTCCAGTTAGGGACACTGGCTTTAGTATAATGTTACATCGTAACCAGAATATTTTATCAGAGTGCCTGTTAGGACCAGATACTCAAACTTCTCTCTCCTCCAAGATCAAGTGTCTGCTAGCTCGTTTGGTTCAGTCTCTGGCTTAGCCGGCTTCAGGGACAATCGGTGCTGGGGTTTCACCTGGGCAAGGTGGAATCCAACTGCACTGGTCCTGGATTCATAAGGCTGAGGGTAAGCAGAACGGAGGGAGGTTCTACTGAGGCCAAGCAGGCTCAGATGACGGGGGCACTGCGTAGCCCCTGGCTCTCCAGCCTGCTATGGTCTGAGGCTGAGCTGCTCTGTAGGTGGGGTCTGGATATCACCCACGTGGTTCAGGAGGCCCTGTTGGGATTCACTCCTGCCCCATTTTATGAGCCTCATCATGAGGAAGGCGTGCTCCTTCTGAGCTGGTGTGCTGGCTTCGTCCCAGGCCAGGTCGCATCTGTTCCTGCCTCAGGGTCTCTGCGGCCCCCTTCTGGAAGTTTCTTACCCAGCTCTCCCTGCAACTGGGCCCTCGCCATCTGCGGCTCTCACTTGGTGACACCTTCTGGAAGGGCCCCCAAGTGTCCCCCTGCCCTCGCTTCCCCCACCAACTCATATTCTCGTTCTCTCATTATCCCTTCTTACCTCTGATTGCAACTTGAAGTTGTCACTTCCTCGATTCCCTTGTTTATCATCATTCACTAAAATGGTGCTATGCATGAAGTGTCTGCTGTGGACCAACCGCCCCATCAGTGTGAGCTGCTATTTTATTACACAATAACGGAGACACTTTGCAGCTCCATGTGATCTTGGGCTCTCATCCCAACTGGATTCTTCCCTTAAAACTTGCCAAATCAATGTTTCCACTTATTGCTGCCACATCAACAAGCCACAGGTGACACTTATCTGCTTTCCATATAAGCCAAGACCCTCCCCAGACAAGCTCCTCTAGAGCCCACGTCCCCACCCGTGACATGGAGATCCAGTTGAACACTCTGCTGGGAATGCTCCTGTGTCGGGGTTTTACATCACCGCACAATTCCAAATGGGGTTGGTGTGAGGACCGTCCCTTCCACTCTGTAGTAGAGGGTGGGGCCATTTCCCATCCTGCGTATTTGAGGTCTGGCCTCTTTACTTAGCATAGAGTCCCTTGGGTCTTACAAGTTGTGACAAATGGTAAAATCTTCTTTTAAAGGCTGACTATATTCCGTTGTGCCCATATCCAGGCCACATTTTCTTGATCTATTTGTGCATCAAGGGACCCAAGCATCAAGGGTCATTCTTGTCTATAGTGAACAGTGCCACAGTCAGCACAGGGGAGCAGCTCTTTGCAAACTGCTTGGGACAGAAGGCAAGGCTGTTCCCAACAAGTGGTGATTAGTGATCTCATCTTCTTTGGGTACATACCTGGAGGAGGGATTTCTTATCTATTTTTAAATGGTTTAAGTACCTCTGTTCTCTTTTCTATAGTGCTTGTACCAATCTACATTTCCACCCAGAGTGTAGTAAGCATCCACACACCTATTGGCCATTCTTATGTCACTTTTGGAGAAAGGTTGGTTCAAGTGTTTTGCTCACTTTTTTAATAGGGTTATTTATTTTTCTGCTATTGCATTTTAAGAGTTCTTCTTCATAAATTTGGGATATTTAACCCCTTATCAGATATATAGTTGGCAATTATTTTTTCTAGTCCTTAGGTTGCCTTTTTATTGACATGTTATGATTGTTTTCTTGGACTCTGAAGAGGATTTTTAGTTTAATGTAGCCTCGTTTGTTTATTTTTGCTTTTGTAGTCTAAGCTTTTATGTAATATTCAAAAACCACCACCAAGACCAATGCCAAGGAGATTTTTTTCCTATGTTCTTGTCTAGAAGTTTTATGATGTCAGGTCTTGTATTTGGGGATTTTACCTATTTTGAGTGGGTTTTGTGCATGGTGTAAGATAACAGTGTAATTTTACTCTCTTGCATTTGGGGACCTGGTATTCCCAGCACTATGTGTTGAAGAGACTGTCCATTCCCATTTGTCTCCTCCTAGGGCCATTGTTGAAAATTAGTTAAGCGTACTCATCTGGATTTATTTCTGGGCATTCTGCTCTGCTCTGCTGTCTCTGCCTCTGCTTTGATGCCAGGACCACACTGATTTGATTACTATCTAGCTTTACAACGTAACTTTCAGTCAGAAAGTGCGATGCCTCCCACTTTGCTTTTTCTTTTTTATTTAGAGACAGAGTCTCACTTTGTCGCCCTTGGTAGAGTGCTGTGGCATCACAGCTCACAGCAACCTGCAACTCCTGGGCTTAGGCGATTCTATTGCATCCTGAGTAGCTGGGACCACAGGCACCTTCCACAACACCCGGCTGTTTTTTTAGTGACACTTTGTTAAGAGGAGATATTGCTTTGCTTTCCTCATTTGACAGGTTTTTAAACACCAAAAATGAATGAAATTGCAAAAGCACATTTTCAAGAGTTTGAGAAAAACATCTATTTTCGTAAATGATGGTCTTTGGAAAAGGACTAATTCAATGCCTCTCTCCAAATCTCAAGAGAATAACGCAGGATGTCTGTGAGTTACACATTCCACCTGGCGGAGAGGGCGAGCCTCCCCCCTGGTTTTGGTTGGTTCCCAGATGTGTGAGCCCAGTGCTAACAACATCAGTTGTCCCTCTGGAGTACTGTCATTTCCTTTGACCCCCACACATTTGGTTTCATCTTCAACAAGAGAAAATCCTGGAAATCCCGGCATTGTTTGGATTCCTGCCTTGCTAACCTACCCAGGCCTTTCAGAAACCCCTCTGCCTGGTTTCATACAGGAAGTTTCGGCCGGCAGCTGTACAAATTGCACTGTATTATGTGGGATGTCACCCATTGTTACTGGAACAAAGAAATCCTGAAATAAGGACAAAGGCTTCAAATCCGCTGGGGTCCGGGACCCTTCAGTAGCCTCTCATTATATCTGGGAGGTGATTGAGTGAATTGGGTCACTCTAAGAATATACCTAAGCTTCAGGGACCTCCACCGTTACCAGGATGCCAGCATGGAGCTGCCCACAGGCTGCACACGCGTGCACACAGCCCCTGCGGCGACTCTGCTGCCAGGCTGCCCTGCAGACCGCAGCACAGAGGCTTTCTAAATAGCTGTCGTTACTTACATCTGTACACACAGAGGGAAGAGTGGAGAATGACCCGTAACTCAGTTCTGCACCATTAGGGAGTTGGGGAAAACACCAAATATTTAGTTTCTCCTTTGAAAGTCTTCTCATAAATCATACATGAAGACCTATATCTGCAGGAGGGTATACGCTTTGCATCCAAAGAAGGGGTGTGTTCTATCAGACTAACTGGCGTAATCTGGAGATGGAAAGTTGGTCCGGGTGTCGGTTCAGCTGCAAACAGATCTCACAGTCTGCTGTGATCTCTGAGCGGGAATCCCAGAATGTAGAATACCGAACAATGGGCTGTGTTTACCGATTGAAGCTTAGACCCACTGAAGCAGGATGCCTTTAGCAGTATTTTACTTTATCTTCATAGAGAAATCACTAAAACATTTCAAAAATGGCATTTGAGATTACCATCAACCTGCTCGTGATAAGCCATCTTCCTCTTGTTTCTCTGGGTCGTACCATCCACCTGACAAACCAGCTATTTTACACATTAATGTCCTTCCTTTGTCCATCTTTCTCTGTTGGCGTTTGGGTCGTATCTGTAGTAAGGTGCATTGAGTCATTTTCCAGGGTAACTGGACTGTGCTTTGATGGACAAAATGAGTCAAGTAAATCCATAGAGGAAATCTGCCCCAATCCCTTTATATTTTATTTTTAAACAGCTCTGCCAAGTATTACTGCTTCTCCCTTCTCCACTCATCGAGATAAGTCCCCCCTCCCTCCGTAACACCACACTGATGCTCGCTCCGGACCCCTCATTCCTGTCTCACGGGGTGTCTTGTGAGAGCTCTCCCAGCTTCCCACCAACTCCTCCCTACCAAAAAGGTATTTGCCTCCAAATTGATACCGTCTTCTGGTTTTCTAGACAAGGATATACTGCAGGTGGGTCAGAAACTTTGCTTTCTGTGAGCAAACGCCCCCATGTTTAGGTGTGGATGAAGCGTCCTTGAACTAGGCCCCTGGAATTCTGGGATTAGGGGCTGGGTGGACCCACCACCTGTGACTAACAGCCAACGCCGCAGCTTCACCAGTAAAAGCAGGATCTCACCTGCTGCTTTTGTTGAAAAGGAAAGTTACCCAGAGTATCAGTCTGATTAAAAAATTAATGTTCTCCTGTACCCTTCTAAGAAACTTACTAAAGGCAAAATACAAATGTCTTAACACTAAGAAAATGCCATGAAGGCTATGTTAAACAGTTCGATGAAAATATTTCAGATTGTATATGAAACCAGAACATGGTACCCCATGATTGTATTAATTGTACACAGCTATGATTTAATAAAAAATAATAATAAATTAATGTTCTACAAATGCTCATTGACTTCTAGACAAAGAAATGTGTTTCTGGGATTTCACTTAAGCAACTGAATGATTTAATTAGAAGACCTCTACCAGAACTCAAAGTTATTTAAAAAAAAAACAAACAGGGTATTAATTTTCTTTGTTATGAAATTAAGAAGTGATAAGTGGATAAGAGCAGGTCTGTGTGACTACTATGGACCCTTTGTGAAGGCAGCCTGCAGGTTTTGGTTTTGTTTGATTTCCACAACGCACTTTTTCAAAAAACATTGAGGGACACCAGTCAGGAATCTTAGAGTCGCAAGTGACAGCAATTCGGCTCAACGTAGATTGAATCTAAAGGAAAATGGTTGGGTCCACATAAGGTCTAGACCAGCGGTTCTCAACCTTCCTGATGCCACGGCCCTTTAATACAGTTCCATGGGCCACGCCCACAGGTTGAGAACCGCTGGTCTGCACTGTCTTCTGGGTCCACAGCTGTGCTCTCATGGTGGGGGTGGGAGGTGGGGATGTGTGTGGCTGATTTCCTTTCACACTTGTTTTCTCCATCTGATGGAAAGGATGGCCTTGACCTCAGGAGGGAGAGTTTTGAGCTTTCTTACCAATCCCCCACATTTTAGGGCATTGCTTGGTCCAGTGTGGGTCACAGGTGCACTAGTGGGCGAATAATGCATCTGGGGGGATGTGACACTCTTTGGTGGCCACCCCAGGTCACAGGGTCATCCTTATGGCTGAAAGAAGCTTTTCCCCTTGTGCTGTAGTGTATAGTGAGGTGGCCAAATAAAACCACAGATCGTTGTTAATGATTATGAGAACTCAGCGTTCATCTTGGTTCTGCCGTTTGTGGGGCAATCTTGGAATTGCTATTCCTAAAAATTTCATAGTGTGAATGAATGCAGGGTCCCTGGCCCTGCCATCCCAGGATTGCACATAAGGATTTTACAAGGGCTACTACCCTAAGATTTTTTTGGTCTTATCTTAAGTAAAAAAAAGTAACGCTGAGAGGACCAGCTGGGACGCAGAGTGCTGACTTGACCATCTGCTGTGGGTTCTTGAGGGGAGTGCGGGAAGAGGTCACTCCAGAAACACATTCTGTCACTTCCACTTAGAGCCCTGGACCCAGATCCAGACACTTTCCCTTGATGAGCTCTGCTGGGATTGGTGGGAATATTTACAAGCCTTCTTCTCGCCTCCCCGGCACCTGCCATCAGACCCATGTTCTGTGCTGGTCTTGTTAATGACCTAGTGTGAATAAGGATTCTATGAGGAAGGGAAAGGAAGGGCTTTCACCCCACATGGGTCTGTTATTCTCCTCCGGCAAAGCTTTAGTCTCTGCTATCACGTGGTCTTTGAACGTAATTGCTATGTCCTTTCTCTCAGTGGTGGCACGACTTGGCTCTGAGTGGGCTGTGGACTGAGCGTCTACCAGAACCCAGCTCAGGCCTGGCCTGGGATGGAGTCATCGGTGTGGGGTATGGTGACAATAGGAGCATCCGGGGACGTCTGCCATCTAGAAAAGCCACCTCGGCTCCCAGGCTGCCTGGACAAGCCAGTCAGTGACTTGCCTTTGGGAGGTGACAGCATTCCTTTTCATTTATGGGTCAAAATAAAAAAGAATCACGTCACATCAGTTTCCAAGGTACAAATTGATTGTACAGTAAAGGTTAATTTGTAAATGAGTTTATGTTTCTATGGGAAAAAACGTTTCCCAAATTCCAAAGTTATAAAAGGCATGTAGAGGCTACTGTTTATGACAGAATTAAAATACTACTCATTTGTAAAGTCGAATCGACAAAAAGATTTTTGTGAATAGACAGTATTTCCTCTGAAGCGTCATATTAAATGAAAGCATGTGACATATTTCCTTTAACACTGAATTATGTGGAGTAAAATCTCACCTCAATGTCAGATTACCCATCCCACCTGCTGGGAGGATGTTTCTGACCAGTGTGACCACCCCAGGGCTTCTCGGGGTTTACCCCCAGGCGGCTGCAGTTTCAGAGTCTGGGAGAAGAGTCCACACACCCCGTACAGGACAACAGCCGAGCGCTGGGAGCTGTCGGCCCCTGGTGTGGGGCAGGAAGGGGCTCCGAGAAGCAGGAGGGGCCTTCAGCTTCTGGAACGTAGAACCCAGATGGGCCTCCATGACAAGAGCCACAGGGTTGGAGAGCCACGCTGGCTGAGGACCCCGGAAAGTGCTGGATCCTCCCCACACGGGAGCCGGGGACACAGGGCCACGGGGAAGAGAAATAAACAGAACCACTCCTGACAGCTACGCTGGCTCCAGAGGCTGCTCTCAGTGGCGCCATCCATCACAACTGAATCCCGACTTGATGCTGGTGTCCCACGGAGAGGGTGCGTTTGATAGCCCTGAGTCACTTGTCTCCTTATTTCACCTTCTTTTCGTGTGTCTTCCCTCTTACCTGGTTCTCCCCCTTCCTTGCTGATTCCCGTGTGAGCAGGGTGCATCCCAGACAGTCTCATGAGTGAAGGGGTCTGGAAGGCGTCACGAGACAGTCATAGACAGAGGCGTGAGCAGGAAGGTGATGAGCCAAGGAGCTTCGAATTGTGCATCACCCTCCCCACAACTGTCTTTTCCCCCAAACCTCTTCCAATCTCAGCTTTGCTCACCAAGAAGAGACAATTGTTATTGTTGTTCCCTGTAGTGAACAAAGAACTGCCAACCAGCTGCCGTCCTGGGCACTCACATAGGTTCCTTAATTTTAACTCAGGTATCCCAGGAGGCAGCCTTGACCCTGACCCTGAGAGTGGAGAGCACAGGGCCTTGCATCTCTTTTCATCTCAAAACTTTGTGTTTTGGGTAATGAGACGGGACCACGTATCTTCCTTTTAACAGAGAGACCCCCAGGTTTAAGACGTCTGAAGCTCCACTGACAAACTTGACCGACAGTGATGAAGTCTGTTAATCCATTACTGTAGCTTTCTCAGACATTCTATGTAGCGTTACCTTTTCCAAAGAAATAACAGGTCACCAAAATAGCTACCTCCCAACCCTCTCTCCCACCTCCCATTGCTCTGCCCCAAATGATTCCCACATGTGAACATCATTTTGAGAAAGGACCCAGTGTGATGTGTGACATTGTTGTCATTGGAACCAAAAGAAAATTCCGAATTTTCAGTGCTAGGAGCAGGCAGGGGCCTCTCACACGGTCAGTTCCTCATTAGACCCTGGAAACCGTGTCAGCAAGCTTTTCTTCTCTATGTAAGCATCTCCCTGGCTTTGCTTTTAACAAATTCTTGTGGGTGAAAAGAAAGCTCACAGGCCAAACTGGCAGGTGTCAGAGATGTGGCCCTGCCCCATAGTGGGTTTGGCTTCTGCTGCTCTTCATGCATTTGTAAAGGTGCAGGTGATGACACGTGTCCACACATTTAGAACATGCACCATAAAACCACTCTGTGCACTTAGAATGTGAACCATAAAACCACTGGGTGATAAAGTGCCAGCAACCCAAGAAAGTGATTCTGGTGCCACTGTGATTCCCAGAAGCGGTGGTACTGGTTCGGCCGCACCGCCTGGTGAGCTCACAGCCTCAGCCTCAGCCCCAGCCTGAGCGGGAGAAAGAACTCGGGCCTCTGCCACCAGCACAGAGCACTGACCAGGAAGGGTCCCTGCATGTGACAGGCGACTTTGCAAAATAGAGGAATAATGATGCCAATCTAGAAAGCACAGGAAAGGTGCTGAAAACTAGGTTTAAACTTCCAGAAATACAGAGGACGTACAGGATCAAAGAAAATTCTCTGCATTTGTACATCATATATTAATCAAATATATCCAAATAGGCCATAACATATTTATTTGAAAACAATCAATTTATAGTTTTTTTTAAGGTAGGGACATACAAAGAAAAAAAGTGGTTTTGGATTACACCAAGATAATTTCTGCTGACATGTTTTTCATAATGAAAAATAAGTTAGTATTACCCAGAAGATTTGAACAGAATAGATAGCTATAAAATAAACTCTTCTCTTTCTCTTTCCGGAAATGTTTACTCGTTCTTTACTTTCCAGAAAAATAAATGCATACATCAGTGTGTGTACACGCTACAACACACAGCCACACACACGACGGGAGATTTTCGGTCCAGTGACACCTGTCTGTAACAGCCCATCTTCCCAAAGCTCCGTTGACTCTGCACATCATAGCTGGTCTGCCTGCTGGAGTCCGGGTTATGTTACTCACTTATTTGCAATTCAACCGAGAAAGTTTTGTCTTGCCTTTAGCCCTGATTTCTTTGCACTTTTCAATGAGTTTATAATGGGAAAAAAGAGCAATACATAAATAAATATATAAAGGTCATATCATGCTTAGGACTTAAACAGTTATTTTTTTTTTAATTTTTTATTAAATGATGGTTGTGTATATAAATGCAATCATGGGGTACAATGTGCTGGTTTTATATACAATTTGAAATATTTTCATCAAACTGGTTAACATAGCTTTCATGGCATTTTCTTCAATATTGTATGAAGACATTTATATTCTACATTTAGTAAGTTTCACCTGTACCCTTCTAAGATGCACCGTAGGTGTGGCTCCACCAATTACCCTCCTTTCCCCCATCCTCCCCCTCCCCTTCCCTCCCTTGCCCCTTTTCCTATGTTCTTGTGCTATAATTGGGTTATAGCTTTCATATGAAAGACATAAATTAGTTTCATAGTAGGGCTGAGTACATTGGATACTTTTTCTTCCATTCTTGGAATACTTTGCTAAGAAGAATATTTTCCAGCTCCATCCATGTAATCTTTTGAGGATATACAAACACCAAGGAAATTCACCAAAAC
>CAUYRH010132308.1:0-16040 GCA_963574655.1 Perodicticus potto
TGCCTCCACCTCCCAAGTAGCTAGGACTACAGGCGCCCACCACAACGCCCGGCCATTTTTTGGTTGCAGCCATCATTGTTGTTTGGTGGGCCCGGGCTGGATTCGAACCCGCCAGCTCAGGTGTACGTGGCTGGCGCCTTAGCCCGTTGAGCCACAGGTGCTGAGCCAACAACAAAATTTTTATCCTACATATCACTCCAGTTAAGAGATACTTAAACTAATAACTAAATTTGTCAATCAAGAAACAGTGGTAAAGGATTGGCTAGATGAAAAATATTTCGTGTCATCTGATTAATCTGGAAGTAGATTAAAGTAATGGAAAGTACCATAGCAACTTGATAGAACAAGTCACAGCTGGACCACGAGGTGCCAGCTCTAAGAAGGACGTCATCTGCCAGAAAGAATATGATAGTCAGCTCAGACCATACAACACTGCATCTCAGAATTCTGCAATATGGAGACAGAGTAAAAGAGGAAAAGAACTAGGTGTTAATCCACATTGAATTAGTGCAAGCATAATTTTATAAAGAAAATTTTCTTTCTTTAATAAAGATAAGAGTATTCAATAACTTTGTTTCCTCTCATCCTGCTGAAATTAATTCACAGTTCTTACCAATACATGGGACCTTATTCTTTTTATATGAACTTGCTTGTAATGCATCTGTGACTCTAGAAAGTAAGCTTTATGAGAGCAGGGCCTAGACCTGTGTTCGCTGCCATCTTCCTAGTTTCCATGATACAGTAGGTGCTCAACAACTACGCCAATGGATGCATGTACACACGAGCAATTTATATGTAGGTGGCACCTGGGATATACTTATTAGAACAACATAGACTTTTCCCTGAAAATAATCACAATAAATTTGTTCTTAAAGGTTATTTTTCTAAGTAGAAAAAAAAAAGTCTTACTGTTTATAGTGGCTATTATTTACAATGGTCTGTGCTGGCTCGGTAAAGAATATAAAGATGTAGTTAACAAGATCTCAGCTTTTTTTTTTTTTTTTGATATAGTGTCTCACACTGTCACCCTGGGTAGAGTGCTGTGGCATCACAGCTCACAGCAACCTCCAACTCTTGGGCTTAAGCGATTCCCTTGCCTCAGCCTCCCGAGTATCTGGTACTACAGGTGCCCACTACAATGCCCGGCTATTTTTGGTTGCAGTTGTGGTTGTTTAGCAGGCCCTAGCTAGGCTTGAACCTGCCAGCTTTGGCAGGTGCCATGACCACTGAGCTATGGGTGCTGAGCCAAGATGTCTAGTTTTAAGGAGTTTAGCACAGAAGACAGGATGTGTGTGCCCTATCCTAAGCAGCGGAAGTTACAGCTAGACAGGATTGAGTAGTAATGATGCTCCGGCCTCTCCCTCAGCTGAGGTTCAGAGGTACAGTCTAAATGAAACAAACTATGGATGTCTGTGATCAGGGAACACCGGCAGCAGCTAGCGCCGGAGGACTGACCAGGAGCAAGGCGCTGTGCGTGGCACTCTACACGTAAAAAGGCATGGCCTAGATGTTGAGGGCTGAGGAGAAAGAGGTTTGTGGAAAGAAGGTTCCAGAGCAGAGAACAGAGGTGACAACATACAGTTTAGTTGGGAGGCAGTGAAGGGGTCACTATGTGCATTGCAGAGGCTGAGAACAGAGATGATACTGGCAAGGCAGGGCGGGACAGACTGCCAAGAGTGTCAAGTACCAAGTCAAGCAGGACGGACTTTATCTTGAAGCTAAAGGGAGGTATGGGAAAGAAATTATAATATAAAAAATGTTGGGCGGCACCTGTGGCTCAAAGGAGTAGGGCACCGGCCCAATATGCCAGAGGTGGCGGGTTCAAAACCAGCCCTGGCCAAAAACTGCAAAAACAAAACAAAACAAAACTAAACATAAACAATGTTTAATAGCAGGGGTTTAAACAGTCCGAGTGTTTGATCGAGACCCTCTGGAATGTATGATTTAATCTCTAGGATGTTTTAAAAGCTGAATACTTCCAGGGAAGGCATGAAAACCTTCTCTGTAACAAATAAGTCATTTATTTCTATTATCTGACTGGCCCTTCTGAGTGTCATTTGGAGACCTCAAGTTTACACTGTATTAATGTAAGACCATCTGGAGGGGGAGATGATGAAACAAGGGAAGGGAAACTTATTAAGTAGCTAATGCAAAAGTCCAGAAAGAGGCTGAAAAGACATAAATAAAAAGGATTAAAATGGAAAAGAAAAAGAGCAAGGTGCAGGAGACATGACAACTAACGGAGATATTAATTAATTAGGAAATGTAGAGGGCGGAATAAAAATGAAAGGAAAAGATGAGACCATATGGCACAGATTAAAAATAGGTAATCCCTGGGTTTTCCTTTGGGGGCTCTTTAAACACCTACATAAATCCTGGGGCAAGTACTTTCCATAAATCTTCTTATGTGATCGGGAGGCTACATTTCTTCTGTTACAAAGCTGAACGTCCTCTGCTCCCCTCAAAGGAGCCATTCGAGACAGAACCACCATAATTGCTGTTTCTATGATCGTCCTTTGTCTGAGATCCACAGAACAGCTGCCGAGACGACTTCATAAAACACAGTGCTCAGTGTGAGCTTCCCATCCTGACTTGGTAAAGGAAGGTCACAGCTGCTAGTCTTAAAAGTAACTTCGTTGATTCCAGTGATCTAGCCCAGAAATAACCACCTCAAGTAACAGTAGTGACAGGCACAAAAATTCACAGAACTCATTTTAAGTATTAGTTAGAAACTAACTAATCTAACTAGCAATTCAGGTTGTCACTTTTCTCTCCACAATACAGTGCGACGTTGCGTCCTCCCCTATGTTTTTTGTTTCCTATAAGACAGGGGCACCTGAAGACATCTAAGTAAATGTTGCTACCCTAGACAGAGGGCAGGCAACACGTGTTGCCCTCTTTCTGAAAAAAGTTTTCTAAAGATACAAACAGTAGCAAAGTGGCTTCCTCCTCATAATAAAATTATGTCTAAAAGTAACGACTACTTGAATCTGAAGCACTTAGCACTGTTTTTGAACATATGATATCTGTATAAGTAGATTAAGCATGCATGTTAATTAAGAAAAATGGTTTATTTCTGAACTTCATGTCATGTTGCTAAACGGTTCAGAAAGAGATCTCTGAATTATACAGTATGATAATTTTCATTTTAAATACAAGTTATTTTTTGTAAAATTTACTCAATATTCAATTTGAGTGTCATATATGTAGAAAATAAAACAACTATCTCACTCCCTTTACATGTTAACAGTCTCCTATATGCTAAGTAGGCTTTTATTAGCAGTGTGGAGTTGGGATCATCAGACCCCTCTGGATTTGTATGACACATTTCTTCACTCAAGTTTTTTTTTTGTTTAGCAGGCCCGGGCCTGGTTCGAACCCACTAGCCCCGGAACATGTGGCTGTCACCCTAACCACTGAGCTACGGGTACACCCGGCCTCTTCACTCAAGTTTTGATACTAAAATCTACCTCTTGGTCTTGGGGTACGATATGAGTAGCTGAAGTTTATAGAGAAGATACTGCAAATCTTCCAGGTTCAGAACCAAGCAAATCAATTTATTTTACCAGGCTTTGGGCAAAGGGGATTTGGGCTGACATTAAAGTAATCATATCAGTATATTACAGGTATTGCAATAAAATTTCATCCTTTGCCCCAAACTAGGATATTCAAATTTAGCAGAAAGACAACCTGAAGTTAGACAACTGCCAGCCTGCAGGTTTCCTCTGTGCAAAGTCCTTACCTGTATCCAGTCACTGCACTGTAACGTCATGGCCCTCAAACAGAAGTCACTCACACAATTAGAGAATCAGGAAATAAATGTGTGAATTTTTCTCACTTTATATCTGACACTGAACATGTCATCATTTTTTTCTTAAAATACATGAAACAAGGATAAATACTTTGGATGCTTTTTTTAAACAGGGGAGACTATATTTTTGATAATGTATCATGTTCCTTTTTACGTAAAACAGAGAAGCAAGGCTTCAGACATTAAGCTATCGCTTTACTTAGCAAAATTATTCCTGGGTTTGATAAAACTTGCCAAACCCAGAAGAGTTTCATTTATAAATTTATATTGTAAGTTAGAATAGAAGAGACATCTTTAGTTCTCTATGACATTTCATATAAATTATTTCATTTTGTGTGATGAATCTAATTGTTTAAAACAACACAACAAAACAAGTGCTTCCACTGGGATGGCAATGGTGACCGAAACCAAGTTCCACTGGAGTTGAAGGTAAGCAATGCAGAATAGGCAAGAAAGTGACAGCAGAGGGACGAGAGAAAACGGGGAAGCTGGCAAAGAAAGGACACACCAGTATGTTCTACCGCAAACAGTGGCACGAAGAATTACAAACAGCGAGGGACCTACAAGGGGCCAAGTCTCTGATGGGGAGAAATGACTGGGAGATTTGGGAAAGAGAATCAAGAAGATCACCGGGACAGCACAGCGGGGGGAGGCGTGGAGGCCAGCGGACCACATGGTTCCCGAGTGCACGAAAAATGGCATTTGTGAGTTTGTCGTTACTAAGAAACCGTGTCCTCTGTTCACAAGAGGAAGAAAGCATACAAACATTTCAAACACAATTCTAGTACAAGTAGCAACGTAGGACAGCACAGAGCCCCTGAAAGACCAAGAATATCATCTGATTCCTCACTGTATTCTCAGCACTAGATACTTAGGAAAGACCCTCAATAAAATTCTACTGAAAGCACAAAAACATAAAACATTATACGTGCATTTAAAATTAAAAAAACTTATAGAATTAAAATTAAAAAATTAAAAACAATTTTTAAATTAAAAATTATGTTTATGTGTATAAGCAAACCACTATTACCTGGATATTTTGCTTGGCCCAAGACCTCATTAAGGTACCAACAAAGTACTAAGCATTACTGATTTTTAGTTCTTAAACCTTAAAAAACTTTTCCTGACAGAACTAGATAGATTTTATTAAAGTGTACTTCCCAGACTAGAGAGGGGAATAACTATTCAGAAAGTAAACACTGACCAGTTTAGTATCGTGACAGGAAAGCAAGTTAGTTTTGTTTACATAGACAGGATGGCCATGAAGTTGTACATGAACTTTATGACCATCCTGTTTATGTAGCTTTTGGGAGTCTTAAAACAGTTGAATTTAATAGACTTTTTACAGAAATGTCTTAAATTTCTTAACAGAATTTTAAGAAAGGGAATCATTATTACATGAATCAACTTCCATGAAAAGACAACTTTAAACTTTAAATACATATAATTTCCACTGTTAGCTATTATCTAGAAAGAATACTGACTTGTACGTATTCTTCTTAGTAAAGTATCTCAAGAAGGGGAAAAAAAGAGTGTCCAAGGTTCTCAATACTATTATGAAACCAATGTATGAACATTTACACATTCATACGAATGATACAACTCAAATATAGTCCAGAAAGAAAGAAGGGACAGGTAGGGCAGGGGAGGAGAGGGGAGAGCAGGGGAGGGAGGGTACTGGCAGGAGCTCCCTAATGTGCACAATGCCAGGGTACACTTCAGAACAACTAAGAGCAGGGCGGCGCCTGTGGCTCAAAGGAGTAGGGTGCCGGCCCCATGTGCCGGAGGTGGTGGGTTCTAATCCAGCCCTGGCCAAAACTGCAAAAAAAAAAAAAAAAAAACAACTAAGAGCATATTATAAATGTCTTACCATACAAAATGAGTGAGGTGATGGTTATGTTAACTAGTTTGATTTAAGCATTCTCACTGTATATCAAATCATCACATTGTATCTCATAAATGAATACAGTTATGACTTAATAAAAATTAAGTTAAAAAAAGAAAAAGAAAGACTATTGGCTTCTGTTGTGAGTTTTAGGAGAGAATATTGCATTTAGTTGTAATACACAACATTAAGTCAACAGTTAATCCCCCCCCTTTAAAATGTTCCAAGGGTGGGGAGACACAACTGGCACTCCGATCCATCTTCACAATTTATACCTGAAAAGATAAAATTTCATCATATGGCTTTTACCTATAAGGTCAACTTCACTATAGGCATGAAAAGAGGCAGTTAAATAATAGTAACCTTTTGATATTACAGCTAGATTTGAGTATGGTTTGGGGCCTCTATTTTGGTACCTCCTCCACCAGAAATCTGGTTAAAATAAATAAGAGAACAAATACTGGGTCAAGTGCTTTATTACTGGCTCTATCAAGAAAAAAATTTTTTTCTTTTTTTACAACTCTTTAAGTTGTGGTAAAATATATATAATGTAGAATTGCCATTTTAAAAGTGTATAATTCAATGACATTATTACAATCAAAATATTGTGCAACTATCACCATTATCTATTTCCGGAATTTTCATCACCCCAAACAGAAACTCTGTACCCATGAAGCAATATTAAATAATTTTGTGAAGAAAAAAATAAAGCAAAAAATCATAGTTCTAATGAGAATACTGAGTTAGAAAACCATGGGCATGAATGGGATTTAAAAGATAACTTGGAAATACATAGAAGGTGAAGAAAAAGAAAGGCAGTAAGTATCTTCATTTTCAGAGAAGGAAACAGTCTTAGAAAGGTAAAAAGTCATTTCATGAGGCTGGTAACTAGCTGGTCGGATTATACTGGAACTAAGGCAACCAAAGCCTGCTCTTTGCACCACACCAAGTCATCCTTGTGGGGGACTATACTTTTGTTATGGCTTTTATCTTTTTTTCCCCAAACTTTTGATTGCATTATCAAACAAACAGCATGGTCATTTTTCCTTGATTTTTTTCAACTTAATAGCTTAAAAATGAATCCAGTACCCCCTAGTGTTACATTCTGAAATATTTCTTAGAGAATTTTAAAAATATATTAACAAGAGGAAGAAACGATGAGTATATCCTGTATTTTATTTTCAAGAGATAAGAGAAGAAAAATGAGATTCCCTTATTGGATACAACTAATCTTGTCTTGGTAATTTCTGGGACTGTCAAATAAAAATCAGGACTATTTAAAAAAAATGGTTATGTATAATAATGCTTCCTATATCTGGAGGCATGCAATATAATCTCCTGAAGTATAAACATAATGATTAGAAGTCACTTTATTCCATAGGTATACATTTAAAAACTAGTAATAATTAAAATGTTATATTAACTAAAAATTTCCCTTCTGCTTGAGACTAGGGAAAACTTAAAAAAGCAAGGCCAGATTTAGTATATAAATTCGTTTTTAAAATTTTACTTCATCTCTGATTTACCTCTGCAATCTCTATCCTTTTGGCAAGATCATCAAGAGAAAGACAACTGTCATCGGAAGGCAGATTCTCCTGTAGACTGTAGGACGCTTCTTCGGGAGAAAGGTCTTGAAGGAGATCAGAGTCCTCCTCTTCATACAAGAGAGAATCTTCAGTATCTTTTAAGCATCCTTCTAGCAGGCTGTTCAAGTAGTCTTCTGTCTCTTTATTGAGCTGTTCGTCCTTATCTCCCTTTTCTTCTGGGGCCATATACACCTCTGGCAGCGGCGTACTTAAGTCAGATATTTTATTATTTTCACAAAGTACATTCTCAGAAGCCTCTGAGTCAGCCTGCCCCCGTAGTGATTTTCCATCACTGTCTGTAAGATCAGGCTGCCGCAGCTCATTTAATTCACTGCTCTCAAGTTGGTCTGTGGGCAACGCCTCAGAAGCATCCTGAAGTGCCAAGTGGAGTTCTTTTCTTTGAGCCTGTGAATTTTTACCTTCAGAAACTGACGTGGGAAGTATGTGATCACAGCCTGGTAAAATCAATGGTTCTGTTACTGACCCGCTGGAAGGCAATAATACCTTAGGGTCCTGGGCAATGCCCTCTGTTTTGGCTAAATTCTGGCAGGACTCTGTTTGAGCCGGCTGCAAGTGGCTGTCATCATCACAAGCGTTCTCGGAAGAGTCTGGCCCAGACCCGCTCCCAGGCGCCGTCTCTGAGGACTGGGCGTGGAGCTCCAGTGCGGCCTCAGCGCTGCAGAGCGGCTCCGCCGTGTGGTCCTTCCCTGCACTGACCACAGGGCCTGGGGAAGCTGCCTGTCCGTCCATCTGATTACAGGGGGGACTGTTCCCTGGGGGCTCTTCTTTATGTTGGCTTTCTCTGCTTGGCTCTGTGCCAAGACAAGATTTACTCTCTAAGGACAAAGAGAAATAAGTTGTTTAAAATTCACAAAAACACTTTGTATAGGAGGGAAGAGAAGGACATGAGAATAGTATGTGTAATACAATATTCTAACCATTTTAAATGGAAATTCTATCTGTGGTATTAGTGTCTTTAGATAGAGAAAATACTTGAAATACCTGTATTTAGTAAATAATCCTTTATATATAACAGAGATTATTCAAATGCACATTAGTATAAATAAATAATTTAGTCCTCATTATAAATGAGTCATTATTCAAAGTTTTAAAAGATAGTCTTAACTTCATTGGCCTTATACATTTAAATAAATACATCTATTGATCTTTTACAATCAAATGAAATTAGAAAAATTATTTTCAGTATATTCGTGACATAGCATATTAAGTAAATATTTTTACATGATTAACCTTAGTCATATATTTATAATTTAAAATGTGAGAAAATTAGTATTGATCTGGTCAACCAAGACTAAAGGACTATAAGTCTATAATACCCTTAATAAATGTGTCTGCAAATAACTTAAAGGGAGGCAACAAAGGGTAGCAATAAAAAGAATACATTTTGGCAAAAGGTAGAAATGGGTTTGAATTTTGTTATCTCTGTCCATTTGTACTTCAAATAAAATCAACTTAAATATTTTTCTTTCATTTTAAAAGTAAACAATTTAAATCCTGTAAATAACGAATGGGAACTACACAGATTGCTAGATAACCAAGAAGCTTGCTCACCCTCAGTTTATTGGTGCATTCAGCATTCCTGTCTTAGAAGTTTTACCATTTTTCTTTTTTTTTTTAGAGACAGAGTTTTACTTTGTCGCCCTCTGTAGAGTGCTGTGGCATCATAGCTCACAGCAACCTCCAGCTCTTGGGCTTAGGCGATTTTCTTGCCTCAGCCTCCTGAGTAGCTGCAACCACAGGCGCCTGCCACAACGCCTTGCTCTTTTTTTGTTGCAGTTTGGCCGGGACCAGGTTTGAACCCACTATCCTTGGTGTATGGGGCCTGCACCCTACTCACTGAGCCACAGGCACCACCCAGAAGTTTTACCTTTTTAATAGCCATCTATTATTAAATTTATACAAATAATGGCCCAAAGGTGGACAAAAAGATAAAAATATTATTATTATTATTTTTATTTTTTAGCTTTTATTTTCAGCTGGCTTTTACTATTCTTAGTTTCCTTGTTTTTTGTTTTTTTCCCATTTGTCCTTCCTTGTAACGATTCTCGGGCCGTTTGCCTCCAAGTAGCTGGGATTACAGGCGCCCGCCACAACGCCCGGTGGTGTTCTTTCCTGGTGGTAGAGACGGGGTCTTTTCTCTGGCTCACTCATGCTTATGCTGGTCTCGAACTCTGTGAGCACTGGAAATCCACCCGCCTCGGCCTCCCATAGTGCTGGGATTACAGGCATGAGCCACCATGCCCGGTCCAAAAAAAAAAAAAAATTATTATTTTTAATAATAATAAAAAATAAAAATTCCATTTGGTTTATCATTTTTTTTTTTTTTTTTTTTTTTTTGAGACACAGCCTCAAGCTGTCGCCCTGGGTAGAGTGTGATGGCATCACAGCTCACAGCAACCTCCAATTCCTGGGCTCAAGCGAGTCTCCTGCCTCCACCTCCCAAGTAACTGGGACTACAGGCGCCTGCCACAACGCCTGGCCATTTTTTGGTTGCAGCCGTCATTGTTGTTTGGCACCTGGGTTGGATTCGAACCTGTCAGCTTAGGTGTATGTGGCTGGCGCCTTAGCCCGTTGAGCTGCAGGCGCCGAGCCTGGTTTATCATTTATTGGGACTTTAATAATCAGGAACAGACAATGGAGGACTACACCAAACCAAAGAAAAGGCATTACTTAAAATGTCCTCTTTAGATTTTAGAGAATCGGAGACTGAGGCTGACCACTTCCATCAACTTAGCTGTTTAGTAGAGTGTGAAGTACCCCACCCCAATACCCTGACTCAAAGAAGAAGGTCAGGAAAGAAAGAAGAGCATCCTTCCCTTTTCCTACCCCAAAATATCAAAGTTTGGGAGACTGCAAGAAAACTTCTGGACATTTCACTCTCCACAGGTTGTCCGCGTTGCCACTGAGCTTCCTGACCTGCCCATCTATGCAGATGAGGAAGGTTAGAGCAACGAGGGCCACAGCAGGATGGGAAGGGGGCCAAGCCGCTCTTCTACAAGCTCCCAGGACCCAAAGGTTCAGAAGATGGTCCTCAGACTCATCCACAGGATTCACAGAGCAAATGGGACTGGCGACTATGGTCCCACAGGTCCTGTTAAGGCACAGGGCAGAGAGCCCCACGTCAGCGGAATGGGACATGCTGTCCCCAGCTGAGGGTAGGTTCCCTGAAGAACTCAGACACCCAGAAGGGGGTGTTGCTCCCCCTCAGCTGGTCAAGCACAGAGCAGCTCAGGCTGAGTCACAAGCACTGATCCAGCTGACTCCAACTGCAAGCATAGAAAGATCTCGGCCTCCAGAAAGGCAGATAGAGAAGAGCTTTGAACAGAATGATATTTAAGTGTTGAAATGAGTTTTGGAATTCAGTAACACTCAAGTCCTGAAGAATCAAAATGAGACTATTTAATAGCTGTCAGTGAATGAAAAGTTAGAGAATCAGTCTGATAAGCCATTACATGAGTGGAAAGTGAGGTAGCTGACTGCAGTTACTAGACAAAATACAACATATTAAAGTAACATATCTCATGAACTGAGATACCATTTAATGGTGAGTTGTAAAGACTGTCTATAGGTACAATCCATTATTTACAAAATAGCCTGAAAATGGTCACTTCATTCCATTATTTAGAAATAGTACAAAAAATTATGGAAAAACCCCACATAATTTAAGAAGCAAAAAGAATAGGAGTTCCAAACTGCATTTGGAGAGTCATCCGTATTGCTGGCATTTCTGTTTGAAACCCTATTTTATCAGCCTTGGGCAAGATTTCTTTCTCACCCCCTCATAACATGGTTGTTAGTAGGCTGTCTGGATTATTGAAGCCTCTGACACCCATACAATTTACTTAGGAGAAGCATGCTGCATTCACTTAGAAACCTGAAGATCCAGGTTCTAGTTGGTGCCTCATTTTCCCGTGCACACCACATGGATCACAGCAGTCGGTGCCAACCCAGTGCTGAGCCTCAAAGTCAAGCACAGGCCCGGCAACAGTATTCTTCCCAACGTCCACAACAGGGAGACACATCCACACCCAGACCAGGTGGCTGTTTTGTGATTCTTATGAAGCTCATTTTACTCTGATTTCTGATATAAAAATAGCAGAAGAGACAGAAAGGAGTATAGTAGGATTGACTCAAGGTGACGGTCCTGTCTTTATTCGTAAGAGAAAAGGAGTTAAGTCAATATGTGAAAAAATTAAAAAGTACTGGGTGGCGCCTGTGGCTCAGTGGGTCGGGCACTGGTCCCATATACTGAGGGTGGCAGGTTCAAAGCCAGCCCCGGCCAAACTGCAACAGACAATAGCCGGGCGTTGTGGCGGGCGCCTCTAGTCCCAGCTACTTGGGAGGCCGAGGCAAGAGAATCCCTGAGCCCAGGAGTTGGAGGTCGCTGTGAGCTGTGTGACACCACGGCACTCTACCCAGGGCCACTCGATAAAGTGAGACTCTGTCTCTACAAAAAAAAAAAAAAAAAACCACAAACCACAAAACATTAAAAAGTACTTTGTAAAGAGTTAAATCCTAATAAAACTAACAATACGATCATTATCTTCTATCTTCAGGGCAACTCACCCCAAATACCTGATACTTCCTTTTCACTATCAGGGGACTCAGACCCAGAAACATAAATTGGTAGTAAAATCAGACATCAGGGGAAAGAAAACACCATAAACCGTATTTATCTTTATTTTCTAAAGTTTTTATAATGAACAACATGCATTTTTCTAAACAACATTTAGAGAAAAGTCTAAAAATCTTCTGACATAGGCACAGGTGGTATAAAATACATCATAAATGCTTTTTAAGGGTACATATACAAAGCACATCACAGATTAGTGAACAAAAAAGGAAAGACAATAAATTCTCAGAAAGAAATTATCAAGATTTAGAGCTTTAAATATCTAGACTTATAGAACAAATTTCTAGTAAAGTCTATAAAATAAATGTTGGATTTTAAGCAGAAAATGATGTTTGAATACAACAAAAACCAAGTCTATTACAATTGTACTATTGTACAATTTTTCTCTTTCTATTTTTGGTATTTGCTTCAAGCTGCCTTCAAGGTACAATTTTTTCTTATTCTATTAGATACATATAACCATCTATGGAAGAAAAAATAATTTTATAGTATCTACTACATGTCTAAAAAATGGAGTTATACAACATAAAAAAAATATTGCTTTGCAATTTTTCTAGGAGAGGTATAGGTACAAAAACATGAATGCAAAAAAGTCCCTCTATAGCAATTCAGATGTAGCACTTGGGAAATATTATGGGAGGCAGGTATCTTGAATTTCTACCTAACGTACTTGAAAAACGTTCCTGATTCTGGGGAAGACGGGAGAGGACGAGGGGGGCAGGAGGGTCTGGGCACAACGTAAGGGTGTCTGCACACCTTTGGGTGTGGGACACAACTACAAGAGGGGCTCTGACAAACACAAACATGATAACCTAATCCTCCCATTAATCTGAAATAAAAAAGAAAGAAAGAAAGAACACACCTGATTCTTTGGCTGCAGCTCCTCTTTCCTTCGGATCTTCAGACACTGGTAACTGAGTACAGCATTCCCTTCCTAGGGATTTTTCTACAGCTGCTATCTAAAAAGTAAAACAAACAAACAAAGAAACACATTTTTTTTTTTAGAAACTGTTGCATTAAACTAGAAAGCTGAAAATAACTTGAGAAAGATTTATTTTCTAAAACAGTCCATATAACAGACATTATAGTAATATTTTCCCCATAAGTATTTTCGAAAGAAACAATCTTTTACCTTATGCTTGGATAAAAGAGGACTGTAGAAAAAAAGAGAAAAAAGAATTAAAAAAAATTACAGTAGCAATACACTTCCAAACAAATGTCAGGGAAATGGCTGTAAAAAAAATGCAACTTCTCTGGATTCTAATATTAGAACAGAACATTTCCACGGCTGAAACATTACCACTGGCTTACATAGTTCAAAGTGCAGCTATATCGTGTGCTAATCTCTTCAGATAACCAATTACTACTGAAAACTCCCAAAGAAGCTACAAATGCTGATATCCAGAAATGATAATCTCCCCCCGCCCCCAGTGGAGTGCCAGGGCGTCACAGCTCACACCAACCTCCAGCTCTTGAGCTTAGGCGATTCTCTTGCCTCAGCCTCCTGAGCAGCTGGGACTATAGGCACCCATCACAACACCTGGTTATATTTTGCCACAGTTCAGCTGGGTTGGGTTCGAACCTGACATTCTTGGCATATGGGGCTGGTGCCCTACTCACTGAGCCACAGGTGCTGCCCCAGAAATGATAATGTTTTGCTAATAATGTATTTAAAGACTATTTGACATACACAGATAGTTTCAGTTTATCATTATAGCCTAAAATAGATTAAGGTGGAAGCTAATCTTGTTGGAATTATCTGTGGAAACAGATAACAAAAAGATAGCTTTTTGCAGTGGCATCATCCTAGTTCACCACACCCCCAAACTCCTAGGCTCAAGGAGTTTGAGTTCAGCCCTCAAACTACAGTGTTTGCCACCATGACCAGCTAATTTCTTCTATTTTTAGTAAAGGTAGGGTTTGGCTCTTGCTCAGGCTGGTCTTGAACTCCTGACCTCAAGCGATCCTCTGACCACAGTCTCCCAGAGTGCTAGGATTACTTAGCGCTGTGCCAGGCAAAGGGTAGCTTTTAAATATTAAATTTTAGGGAATACCCAAGACAACAGAAATATATATCTGTTAAAAACTTATACAGAAATGTTCATAGTCATTTTATTCACAATACTCAAAAAATGGGAAACGACCCAAATGTCTATTAACAATATAATGAATAAATAAACTGCTGCTTTGTCATACAATAAATCCACATATCAATAAATGACAGCAAACTAGTGTTCCATGTAGTACCATGTAACAGATATTGTGATGGGTGCAAGACACTAGATACAAATATTTATATTCTGTATGATCCCATTTATATGAAATTACAGGACAGGTCTGTACATTTTTTTTCTTTTTTTTGATACAGAGTTTCACTTATTAACCCTTGGTAGAGTGCGGTGGCGGGACACAGCTCACAGCAACCTCCAACTCTTTGGGCTTAGGTAATTCTCTTGCCTCAGCCTCCCGAGTAGCTGGGACTACAGGCCACAACACCCGGCTATTTCTGTTGTTGTTGCAGTTTGGCCGGGGTGGGTTTGAACCCACCACCCTCGGTATATGGGGCCGGCGCCCTACTCACTGACCCATAGCAATCTCAAACTCTTAAGGCTTTTGGAATCCTCTTGCCTCAGCCTCCTGAGTAGCTGGCACTATAGGTATGAGTCACTACCGGGCTAGCTTTTCTATTTTTAGTAGAGATAGCCTCTTGCTCTTGCTTAGACTGGTCTCAAACTCTGAGCTCAAGCAATGGACTCTCCTCAGCCTTCCAGAGTGCTAGGATTTTAGGTGTGAGCTACCAAGCCAGCCAAGGGTGCTATCTTATATAGAATATTTTAAAAGTAAGAAAATGATCTTCTTTACTTTAAAATATTCCATTATTTTAAAATGCTAAGAAATTCCTAGCACTCTAGGAGGCCAAGGTGGGAGGATTGCTTGAGTTCAGGAGATCGAGACCAGCCTAAGAGCAAGATCCTGTCTCTAAAAATAGTTGGAGTTTGTGGCAGGTGAAGAGGATTGCTTGAGCCCTGGAGTTTGAGGCTGCTGTAGCTGTGATGCCATGGCACTCACCCCCAGGGTGACTTAGTGAGACTCGGTCTCAAAAAAAAAAAACCAAGCAAAAATGCTATGAAATTGAAAGATAGCCTGTTTAACAGATAAAGTAATTAGGTTATAACTCAGAATCCCTGAAAATACTGTTTTAAAGGTTCAAATTAACTAACATAAGAAAATTGTCATCATGAGACATCAATGAGAATCCACCTCTGAATCAAGAATCACACTCCAAACCCTGGTCTCCAAAATAACCAGATCTAAAAGCAAGTTCTCTATCTGCTGCATGAGCGAGGCAACATTACTTAGCACTGTTTTATTATTAACAAATAGAACTTTAGTTTACTCTTTATGGTTTTGAGAGAAAAAAAGGAGAAAAAGTTATCAAGAGAATGGAAAGTCTTTCAGTCTTTGTATTAATGATTCATGTTCTAAATTCCAGAAATCTGTACTAGTTAAAATAAACGTTATTCTGTCCTCTCACCTTCAAATTCTGGGTCTTCAAATAATGAACTTTTTAACAAGTAAGTAGTTTGTATTACTATAATTTAGGTTAAAAAAATCCAATTTATTTTTGGGTGTGGTGGCTGATGCCAATAATCTAGTGACTTAGAAGGAGGGAGGGGTGGGAGGACTGCTTGAGGCCAAGAGTTCAAGACCGGCTGGACAACATAGTGAGACTCGTCTCTAAATTTTTTTTACAAAGTTAGCTGGACATGGTACACATGCTTGTAATTCCAGCTACTCGGGGAGACTGAAGCAGGAGGATCCCTCAAGCCCAGGAGTTTGGGACTGCCCTGAGCTACGATCACATCACTACACTCTCTGGGATAAAAGAGGGCGACTCCATCTTAAAAAGAACTCCAACTCCTTTTTTTTTTTTTTTTTGAGACAGAACCTCAAGCTGTCACCCTGGATAGAGTGTCGTGCATTGCAGCTCACAGCAACCTCCAATTCCTGGGCTCAAGCGAGTCTCCTGCCTCTGCCTCCCAAGTAGCTGGGACTACAGGCGCCCACCACAATGCCCGGCCATTTTTTGGTTGCAGCCGTCAT
>CAUYRH010132315.1:0-43914 GCA_963574655.1 Perodicticus potto
TGAGACAGAGCCTCAAGCTGTCACCCTGGATAGAGTGCCATGGCATCACAGCTCACAGCAACCTCCAATTCCTGGGCTCAAGCGAGTCTCCTGCCTCTGCCTCCCAAGTAGCTGGGACTACAGGTGCCCGCCACAACGCCCAGCCATTTTTTGGTTGCAGCCATCATTGTCGTTTGGCAGGCCCGGGCTGGATTCGAACCCGCCAGCTCAGGTGTACGTGACTGGCGCCTTAGCCCGCTGAGCCACAGGCGCCGAGCCAACAAGTGAATAGATTTTTAAATGTGGTTTTATATACCATTTTTTCCACATACACTTTGGAATACTATTCAGCCATAAAAAAGAATGAAATCCTGTCATTTGCAGCAACATGGATGAACTGGAAGTCATTATGTTAAGTGAAATAACACAGACACAGAGAGACACTTATCACATGTTCTCACTCACATGTGGGAGCTAAAAAAGTTGATCTCATGAAGATATAAATTTGCATAATGATTAGCAGAAGCTGGGAAAAGGGGTGCTAGGGGAGATGAAAAGAGATACATTCATGAGTACAAAAATACAGTTAGAGGGAATAAGTTATAGTGTTGGATAGCACAATAGGGTGACTACAGTTAACAATATTTATAGTTATATTTAAAAATAGCTAGAAGAGATTTTTTGAAAGTCCCCAATAATGGTTCAGCACCTGCAGCACAAGTGGCTAGGGCATCAGTCACATACACCAGAGCTGGCGGGTTTGAACCCAGCCTGGACCTGCTAAACAACAATGACAACTACAACCAAAAAATACCAGGGCGTTGTGGCGGGCACCTGTAGTCCCAGCTACTCTGGAGGCTGAGGCAAGAGAATTGCTTAAGCCCAAGAGTTTGAGGTTGCTTGAGCTGTGATGCCACAGCACTCTACCCAGGGTGAAGCTTGAGACTCTTTCTCAAAAAAAAAGAAAGAAAGAAAAAAAGTCCTCAATAAGAAGAAATGATAAATGTTTAAGGTGATAGGTACCCTAGTTACCCTGATTTGATCATTACATATTGAATGCATGTATCAAAACATCACATGTACACCATAAGTATGTATAATTATCATGTATCAACAAAAATTTTACAAAAGAAATCAGATCCATGAACTTGTATAGAATAAAAACGTCTTCTTTAGGGTGGCACCTGAGACTCAAAGGAGTAGGGTGCCAGCCCCATATACTGGAGGTGGCGGGTTCAAACCCAGCCAGGCCAAAAACTGCAAAAAAAAAGTCTTCTTTAAACTCTAGTTAAAATTTAATTTTTTAAATGTGCAAAGTAAATCTTTGTAGTACTAGCAGTACCTATGACATTGTTATCAATAAAAGTCACACTTAATATTTCTATATCACATTGTAGTAGTTACAGACAACTCAAAATATCTCTACTTTATAATTATGGGAGATGTTAAGCCTGCCAATAAATCATGTCATTTATTAGTAAAGAAACACAGTATTGTATTAATATAGAAACACATACTAGAAGATCATATATTTCTTTAAATACACTAGTCCCCCCCTTATCTGAGGGCGTATATACCAAGCCCCCCAATGGATGGTTAAAACCAAGGATAGTACTGTGCCCTATACATACTATACTTTTTCTTAGATACCTATGATAACATTTAATTCATAAATTAGGCACAGTAAGAAATTACTACTAATAAAACAATTATAATAATACATTATAATAAAAGTTTTGTGAATGTGGTGTTTCTCTAAATATATTATTGTACTTATTTTTAGACTGGGTTGACCTCAGATAACTGAAACCACAAAAAGTGAAACTGCAGATAAGGGGGCTTATTGTATTTTGATAATTGTATATTAGTTTATATTTTATTTTATGCATTTACAAATATTACTGTCAGACAAAGTCCAAGGGCTTCATGAAACTGCAAAAAATTCCATGGAACAAAAAATCTTAAGAAATCCTGATTTAGTCGTTCATTCAAAATATGAAATCCTCACTGGAACCATCTTTTGTTCTAGCCTCCTCACATCATGTTGCATTGATTCTCCTTCTTGTCTGATGCTCTTCTCCCTTCTATTCTTGTTCCCTGTATGAGAATCTAACCCAGTGCTCAATCCTTGACCCTAAACTAAATTCTGTTTTTATGTCTCCTCCCTTATAAATCTCATCTTCCTTCAGCTTATTCAAACCTGACTCAAAGATGAGTCTCAAATCTACTTTTCCTAACCATTTTTCCTCCAATTTCAACCCTGGGTCTTAAAATCCTTGCTGTGCCTAGAATGAGACTAATATACCAGCCTAAGGCAGCTGGGTTTAAATACCAGCTCTGCTACTTACCCAAAGTGTGACCTCGGTAAATGACTTATCATCTGCTATGGTTTGAATGTCCCCTTCAAAATTCATGTTAAAATTGATTGCCATTGTTATGGTATTAAGAAGTGGGACTTTGAAGAGATGATAAGGTCTTGAGTGGGTTAGTTATTGCAGGAGTGAATTTCCAATAAAAAGGGTAAATTCTGGCCCCCATTCTTTGTCTCAAGTGCTTGCTTGCCTTTCTGCCATGGGATAGATAATACAGAAGAAGACTCTTGCTAGATGCCAATGCCATGCTCTTGGACTTTCTAGCCTCCAGAATCATGAGCCAAATAAACTATTATTTATAAATTACCCAGTCTGTGGTATTCTGTTAGACCAGAAAAAAACAAAGACATCTCTTCCTTCAGTTGTTTCATTTGAAAAACGAGGGTGATAATGGTAGTACCGGTTCTGTAGGGTTATAGGATTAAAAGGGTTAACACATGCAAAGCATTTATAATGGTGCTTGACTCAACAAATGTCAACTATCACCAATCACATCTTCTTCCAATCCCTGACATTTTTATGTTTAGCATGTTCAGTGCTAGTGACTGGAAGACAGAGTTCCTATCTAACAACATAATTCTGACCAAGTCATTGTTCAAAAACTTTCAGTAGCTCCCCTCTGGATACAAATTCAATAGCCCTAGAAACCCTCCAAGTGTCCTCCACAAATAAATTTATCTTCCAGTTTTCCCTTTCCTGCTCTACTTCTTGTAACTTACATTCTGAGTAGACTGACCTATACTGCTTTCTGTAAAAATAGCCTGGGCTGGGCGCAGTGGCCCATGCCTGTAATCCTCTGGGCGGCTGAGGTAGACAGATTACCTGAGCTCAGAAATTCAAGACCACCTGGAGCAAGAAGCAGGAGGATCGCTTGATCCTAGGAGTTCAAGGTTACTGTGAGCTATGATGATGCCATGGCACTCTACCCAGGGTGACAGAGTGAGACTTTGTCTCAAAAAAAAAAAAATTAAAACTTAAAAAATATATAATCTGTGCTCTTCTGCTTCTGTGTTTCCTTATACCATTTCAACATCTCAGATATGTATCTGAAGGAAGTGATTTTGTCTTTGATTATTCCCCAGTAATATATATGGTGCTCCATATACATATACAATGCAATTTTACCTGAGACACATACTTAAGAATCAATTTAGTTCAACATGTGCTCAATTTGTGAGCACCTCATATTGGCCAGGTACTGTGGCACGATCTGGAGATTAAAAAAAAAAAAAAAAAAAAAGGGCTCGGCACCTGTGGCTCAATGGGCTAAGGCGCCAGCCATGTACACCTGAGCTGGTGGGTTCGAGTCCAGCCCGGGCCCACCAAACAACAATGACGGCTGCAACCAAAAAATGGCCAGGTGTTGTGGCGGGCACCTATAGTACCAGCTTCTTGAGAGGTGGAGGCAAGAGACTCACTTGAGCCCAGGAGTTGGAGGTTGCTGTGAGCTGTGATGCCACAGCACTCTATCCAGGGTGACAGCTTGAGGCTCTGTCTCAAAAAAAAAAGGAAAGAAAAGAAAAAAGAATAAAACATGGCCCTGCTCTCAAGATCAAAGTCTAGTAGTGGAGAGAAACATGTAATCACATAAATGCCATTCACTGTGGAAAGTACAATCCTAAGAGGGACACCAAAGAATAAGCAGTCTGCTCAATTTAGAACAGTGGTTCTCAATCTTTGTAATGCTGCGACCCTTTAATACAGTTCCTGTGGGTTGCAACCCATAGGTTGATAACTGCTGATTTAGAAGATAAGAGTAAGCTTTTCAAAGATGCTGATATTTGGGCTTAGATTGGGGAAAAGCTTATTCTGTGTAGAGAGTGCACATGTATAAAACATAGAGGCATGAAACAAAATACATGTCTGGGAAATAGTACAATACGACTGGATAATACAGCAGAAGACTCTAGCTAGATGCCAATGCCATGCTCTTGGACTTTCCAGCCTCCAGAATCATGAGCCAAATAAACCATTGTTTATAAATTATCCAGTCTTTGGTATTCTGTTAGACCAAAAGAAAACAAAGACCTCTCTTCCTTCAGTTGTTTCATTTAAAAATGGGGGGCGGGGGGGGTTTAATGGTAGTACTGATTCTGTAGGGTTATAGGATTAATGGCAAGATAGAAAGTTGCTAGACATTAGGCTGGAAAGGTAGGCATGCTTTTCTGACAAGGATAGGAATTGGGATTTTATCACATAGTCAATGAGAAATTAATACAAGGTTTAAGTAATAGAATACAGCTAGAGCTATATTTCAGAAAGCTCATTCCTGGCTGTATGGTGGCAAAGGCAGAGGAAAGTCTAGTGCAAGCACTATGCAACAGAACTTTCTGCAATGACAGAAATGTTCAATAATCTGTGCTGAATTCTATGTCAGCCTAGCCACCTGTGGCTATTGAGAATGTAAAATGTGTCTAGTGTAGGGGCGTGGCCCCTGTGGCTCAGTGGGTAGGGCGCCAGCCCCATATACCAAAGGTGGTGGGTTCAAGCCTGGCCCTGGCCAAATTGCAACAAAAAATTAGCTGGGTGTCATGGCAGGTGCCTGTAGTCCCAGCTACTCGGGAGGCTGAGGCAAGAGAATCACCTAAGCCCAGGAGTTGGAGGTTGCTGTGAGCTGTGTGACGCCATGGCACTCTACCGAGGCCAACAGGGTGAGAGTCTGTCTCTACCAAAAAATAAATAAATAAATAAAATGTGTCTATTGTAACTGAGAAACTAAATTTAAAACTGTACGTAATACTAAAATCGGAATACCCACATTAGTGGCTACTGTATTGGACGTTTCAGCTCTAGAGAAAAGGAAATCACTTAGCAGACTGCTGATGTAGCTCAGGTGATAGGTCTAGGAGAGGAGTATGATTCAATGCATAGATAAGAAGCAAAATGGTTAAGTCTTGTGGATGTAAAATTGTGACAAAAGGAAATCAAGAATGGGCTCCCAGGACGGGCACAGTGACTCATCCTATAATCCTAGCACTCTGGGAGGTCAAGGCGGGTGGACTGCCTGAGCTCACCAGTTTGAGACCAGCCTAAGCCAGATTGAGACCTCACCTCTAAAAATAGCCAGGCATTGTAGTGGGCACCTGTAGTCCCAGCTACTTGGGAGGCTGAGACAAGAGAATTGCTTGAGCCCAAGAGTTTGAGGTTTCTGTGAGCTGTGACACCAGGGCACTCTGCCAAGGGCAACACAGTGAAACTCCTGTCTCAAAAAAAAAAAAATAGAATGGGCTCCCAGATTCTAGATTTTGAGATTGAATAGCTGCTATTACTCTGAATAATACAAGAAAAGAGACAGGTCTAGAGTGTATACAGATTGCATCAATTTTGCAATATCTGAGGGTTATACAAGTAGAAATATTTAGTAGGAAGTTTAGCTTAGGAGGTTGTACGACCTAAAAACACAGAATATACTCTGAGCCATTGAGAGAGATTATCTAAAGATGAATAGAACCAGAAGCAAACTGGCAAAATCCTGGTAAACATCAACCCACAGGAAGGAGTTAAAGAACACATAAAGGTGACTAGGAAGGAACAGTCACACACATCAGAAAAGAAACAGGTGATGCTGGTCACAGAAATCAGGGGTATAAAGAATGTGAGGAAGGAAGCATGAGCAAACTTCAAATGCTAGAGAGGTCAAGTAAGGTGAGAACTGAAAAGTACTTCTCCCCTTTGGCAGTAAGAAGGTTCTTGATGACATGTGTCAGAAAAGTTTTGGTGTTAGGAGCCTGACAAGACACGGGTTGAAGAAGGGGGATAAGGACAGAATGAGAAAGAGAGACAATTTAGTATACAAAGTATACATTTTGGGGGGAGGAGGGGACAGAGTCTCACTATGTCGTCCCCGGCAGAATGCAGTACCATCACAGATCACAGCAACCTTAAACTATTGGCCTTAAGAGATAGACTTGCTTCAGCCTTACGAGTAGCTGGGTCTACAGGCACCCGCCACAACGCCCGGCTTTTTTTTTTTTGGTTGTAGTTGCCATTGTTGCAAGCCCGGACTGTGTTGGAACCCACCAGCTCCGGTGTATGTGGCTGGCGCTCTAGCCGCTGAGCTACCGGCACTGAGCCAAGTACACATATTTTAATTTTAGGGTTCGACTGTGCAAGGAAGCTGAAAGGTAAGAGTCTATAAGAGTGTCTATGATGTTGACAGGCTTGTTTTTTCTTTTTTTTTTTTTTTTGCGGCTGGGAAATAAAAATAGAGAAGTTAATGGAAGGCAGCGTCAGAGTAGGAGAGAAAGTTGACCAGGTAAATAGTTAAGAACATTTTAAGCTCAAGGGAGGACTCCTAGTGATATGCAAAAGGTACATATCGCCCATTTTGCAGGTGGGAGATGGGATCCCACAAATTCTGCAAGTTAGCCTTTCTGTTCTGAGAGGAGACACCTGTCGGTGGGGAGAGATTAGAGACTGCAGAGTGAAAATCTGGACGATACCGTAGGAGATCAATAGAGAAGTTATTGGTTAAGAACAAATTTAAAAACTGCTTCAGGTGGCAAATAAGCAAATTAATCACCATAATATTTCGTTATCAATTCTTGGGAAATCTATTCCATATTGAGAGACTAGAAGGTAAAGCTTTAGGGGGATAAGAATTTTGACATAAATGGTCCCCCACAAGATCAATAAAGAAAGAAAAGAGATCTGCTGGCAAATTTTGTAGAAGGCAGAGAAGTCCTGGGACTAACAAGTCTCTACGCAGTAAATAAGTCTAGGGTAGGTTCAGGGGACATGAAAGATTGATTATAAGGTTGCCTAAGACTGAGAAGCCAAATAAAACGCCCACATCTACGGTTTGCAGCTCTTCTCCCGGCGCAGCAGGGATCACGAGGGCGATAACAGCTTGTCCGGTGGTCCGACCATATTACACCAAGGGGAGTGTTCTGCCCTCCAAACCCTCACATCTCCAGGACCAGGCCCCATTCTCCTTCGCTAACAACCCGGCACTTCCGCTAGACTCTGGCTAAGACGTGCCAAGCACGTTAAGGAGGAATCAAGTCCGACTGTCCAAGGCCACTCCACAAGCCTGCGGGCAACAGAGGAGGTGCAGCTGAGACTGGAGGTCAGCGCGGCACCAGCCTCAGCCCCACCCACTGCGCGCGCACCCAGCCAGGCCGCTCCAGCTGCAGTTCCGGCCTGGACGCCTGCGCATTGCCACTCTCCTCCAGGCAGAGGCACACCTTTCCCCTCCCCCAATCCGGTGACACCCTTGCGCCTGCGCTGTGCACGTTCTGGGGCTGCGGCAGCCATGCTGAAACCGTACCGAGAGACAAGTGGGGGGGACAGGGTCCACAACGGCGAAATAGGAAGCTTGAATATGGAGAAACAGCAGTATTAGAGCGCTGGGCTTTCGGGTGATAGGACTGGGCCATATGGTCCCCTTGGCCCTTTGCGCAACCCCCCGAACCTCCGGAAAACTGGCCCTCGCGGCTGGGGAGAAAGTGGGGGGGAGCGGCGGGCACGTGACCCAGGCCAGCCAATCTGGATGCAGCTGACGTGGCCGCGCGGCACCGATGCTTTCCCCACCCCCAGCCAGTCGGGAAGGGCGGGGCTGGGGGCTATGCCCCCTCCCCCAACACAGCTTCGTTTTCCGGGGGTGGGGGATTGGCACCCCGGATTACATCTTCCCCCCCCCCCCGTACCAAGCCGTGGGCAACCTTGGAGCCTCCCTGAAAGGTTCTAGGATTCAGGTGAGAAGGGGCCCTGGGGGTGGGGATGTTGTCAGTCATCTAAGTGCCTAACCAATGGTGGGGAGTCCTGGAGGGGGGATCTTGGGGTTCAGAAAAGAATCCTGAGGGTGGGAGGATTTGTCCTTCAAACACTTCATGACCAATAGGAGCGTGGAGGGGGGCAAGCGGGAGAGGGCTAGGTGAGGGGGGAGGGGATAGCCAACCTCATGCCTTCGTATCAATTGAAGGGCAAAGGGGTGAGGGGGTAGGTGTATGCCCCCCCATTCCATTCGTCCCCTGGGGGTACAGCAGCGAGGAGACAGGTGAGAAAGGGGTCCTTTTGGCGGCCATGGGAGGGTTGACCTGGCGGTGAGCTGAGGAGTGGGAGTGGTGGCTGCAGTTCCTACTCAAGGATGTGAATGCCTTTAGAGTTGGCAACCCAGCTTGTGAACTGAGGTGATTCCCAGGCGCCAGAAACTGAGGTGATTCCTTTCTCCCCAGAGACTCTGGAAGGTGCATTTCTGTGTTCCCTTTGTGTCAGCGGTAGGAAGCTCACAGTCATCACATGGCTTGCTGGAGGTTACGCTTCAAGTCGCTTATCGAATTTGTGTGCATTCACGTGGACACGGCCTGTAGGGCCTTCCGCACAAACCTTCTTTGCCCCTGTAGGGTCTTAATGTGAGCACGTGTGCCCTTCAAGCTTGGGTGGGGGACTGTTATAAGCTGAAAGCGTGGGGTCTGCTTAGGAACAGAAACCGGGCCCAAGGTGGGTGCTGATTGTGGAATGGAAAGCGTGCCCTGAAACTCCAGGAGGCTGGGGACCTGGAATGATTTCACAGCTCCCTGGGTTTCGGGTTTCTCCAGGGTGAACTGTTTCATTGCCTCCATCCCATCCCCCAGCCGAACAGTTTTCTCCTTGTATACTGCAGGGGAAGGAACAGAAAGGAGGGAAGAGTTACTTTCCCAAATTAATGAGTAGCAGTAGGCTCCCCTGTAATTCATGTGGAGGAAAGGAGGCTAGGGTAGGATCAGGGAACAGTTATTTTCCGGAATATAGGGAATAAACCAGAGTAATGTTTGGCTGCCCTTTCCTAAGGCCCAGTATTTTCTCAGGCTAATGAGTTTTTCTTCCTTATTCGGCCCCCCGAGGGTCTTCTGTCCTGACCTGCAAAACCCGGGTGGAGAAAAAGCAGAATTAGAAGGTTGGGCCACAAGGGGGAGGGGAGAGGCCTCTGTAAAGTTGCTGTGTCATTCCCTCCCTGCTGCAGCCACCCAGGTGGGGCCGAGTGTACTTGCGGGGGCCAGGGCCTGATCTGGGGGGGAGGGGACTTTGCTTTCCCACTGCTCACTTCTTCCTTCCGCGGGGTTTGCTCTACTCGGGTGGTCTGGAAAGTGGGAGGTTGGCGGCCATTTTAGACGCAGTAACCAAGGTTTAAGCTGAAGAGCTGTGAAGGCGGGAGGGTGGTGTGATTTGGACCTCAGAAATCTAGGCCCTCGGGAGCCCTTCCCCACGGTGGGGAGGCTTTTCTTAAGTTCGGTTATCTACATTGATTTCCTTTCCTAAATACGCATACAAGATTTTCTGTTTTGGGAGGAAAGGGGGGAAGCTGACGCCCTGCCAAAGCCCAAGTAGTCTGTGGGGGAAATCCTCTCATCTTTAAGGGGCGTAGAGACAGGGGAGGTTGGAGATGGCTTTAGAAACTTTGAGGTAAGGTTGTTTATTCATACAGTCTGTAACCCTATTCGGATAACCAAATTATAAGGAAGACTTAGTTGGGGGAGGGGGCGAAGCTCCGCTCCTAAAATGGCTCCTGCCCCTCCTTGGAGGCGGACGGCCCGGGGGGGAGGGGAGGAGGGGAGAGTAGGAGGGGGAGGGCTAGTCTGAGCCGCTGCCGCCGCCTCCTCCGCTCGCCCTCCTCCCTGGCGCTGACCGATGGACGAGCCGCTCCGTGGGGAGGACTCCGGACCCTGGTGGGGGGGGGATGGGACATTCTTTTGCCCCGGAGGCGGAGGGACTCTAGCCCCCCCTTGGGGGAGGGCAGCGGAGATTGTGGGGAAAGGTCTGAGCTTTCCCCGAGGGTGAGGGTGTTGCCTTGATGCACCCCTGGCACGACTTGTTTTATCCGCTCTGAGCCAGACGCCGGAATGAAGTTTGGCAAAGAGGTGAGATGGGTTACATTTTAGAAGGTAAATGGATGCGCTTGGAGATTTTCCTCCACTTTTAGGGCTCCGGAAGTTTTGTGGACAGAGTTGTGTTGGTAACCGATGGCATGAGTGGGGAGGGGTTGAAGAGGTGCTTGGGTGTGCAAGTTTTGGAGACGTGTTCTAGCTTCGGCGTCTTAGATAAAAACACCTTAGGGTTTTACAGATAAGTATTAATGAGTGTTTTGTCTTTTCGGTTGTTTGGCCTGGGAGAGGGAGGAAGGGTTTTAAAGCTCTGCCAAGCCTATACTTTAGATTGTGGGGCATAGGAACGTTAGGTCCCTTTGTAGGTATTTTTTTCAGCCCTTAGTTCGCCAGATTTGCAGGCCACAGCTTCTAAGATGGCGTCTTCTTCCTCGTTTCAGATTCCTCACTGCAGCGATATTACTGGTGAGAACGACCCGCCTGGAGTCTTGCGGCAGCCACACCCCTGGCGGGCTGAAGAGGGCCTCGCCCACGCAGCCCCTCCCTTCCCTCTGCCTGTCTGGCCAATGGAGGAGTTACGAATAGCACGACCTGCCCGAGCTTGGCAGTCTCCGGTTGCACGGTGCTTGGAAGCCCGAGAAGACTTTTGTTGGAAGGGAAGGGGGGGAGAGGGTGCTGTAGGCGCTGGGGCGATGGCTCCTGCACCCCTTCCAACCCCCTTCTCCCTGGAATCGCCGAACTATCGCTCAGCCAATTGGCTGAGAGATGTGGCGGGTTGCCACTTCCTTAAGGGTTTATGCGGCATTCTCCTGCTTGGTGACTGACACCTTGGAAATGATTTATGACGTCATCACTTCGGCCGGCCAATAGAAAAAGCTCCCGCGGAGAGGCGTTCCCCCCTTCGGCTTTGCTGCTTAACGCGCGTGAGCGAGCGAGCGCGCGCTGAAGGGGTGGGGGAAATCTCGAGCAAGGAGGCGCGCATGAGCAGCGAAGCTCCGCCCCGCCGCCTATATATAAAGGGCTGGCGCGGGGCTCGGCGGCGCCATTTCGCGCTGGAGTGGAGCAGCCTCTAGAACGAGCTGGAGGATTCTGCCTACCGATACAGAGCTTTCGAGTCGTCGGGGGCCGCCATTACAATCCACGTCCATCCGTTTGGAAATGGCCTTCGTCTCGGCCTATGACCAGTCCCGGCGGACAGTGCAGACCCCATAGAAGCCCCTGAAGCTCCCCTTTTTTGGGCCCCGCCCAATCCTCGGAGTCTGTCCACCCCCTCTTCTCCGCCCTCAAGAGGATTTCAAAGATGGAGGCGGCGGCTCTCTAAACCACTTTGCGTGTTCATCCGCCTCCATCCGAGATCGAAACGGGACTTCGTCCGCCCCGGACGGTCCCGGCAAGAAGAGGGAACCCCTGCAGATCAACAACGGGCTGTATTGACAACGGTGTCTGGGATCGGGGACGGTCTTTGGGTTTGAGGAATCAGTACCCCTCGCTCACCCGCCTTAGCTGAGGCCGCCGCCATTTTCTTGCTGTCTGCCGCCTGCGGAGCGCGCCAAGCTGCTCGGAGCTTTTGGAGAAGCCTTGAAAAGGCTGCTTTCGTGCCGGCCGGGCGGGTTGTCGCCTGGAGGACCAAGAGTAACGAGCCCCCTACCCCCGCCCCCACGTCCCGGGTTATGCTGGACCGGGCGGTGAGGGGAACCGAGGCCACCCGGACTTTCTGCGTCTGAGGGCAGTGCCGGTTCCCTGCGATCAAGATGCTGCAAAACGTGACTCCCCACAAGTATGTTCTCGCGAGCCGCGTGTGGGAAGGGGACGTTGGGGGGCGGTGGCACGGGGTGGGGGGCTTCCAGGTGGAGTGAGGGGAGTACAGAACGATTCTGGCACGTTGCTGTCTTGCGGCGCAGCTGTTGACTCGGTCGGGCTCGCGAAGGGTGTTCAGCGACAGTTTTGGAACGGTGGCTACGGCCCGGTTGCTGTGTATGGGAGGAATACAGGTTGTTAGTTTATACGTTACTTTTCCGCGGTGTCCCAGTCTTAACTGAGTGAGGCAGAACTTAGTTTGGCTGTGAAATGTGAGGATGGACAATTTTTTGCGGGCAGCAGGTCTCGCGTTAGGTCCTGGTGTCTAACGACGGTTTCTCCCAGCCTTTTGGGGGAAGAGGGGTCATGGCCACCTCCGGTGCCACATAAGGTTGCCATGGTGATAGAGCTTTGAGGACTAGCAAGGAGGACATCAAGAATAGAGGGATCATTATCCCAGCTTGTAGGTTCCTAATGTCTAGAGTAAGTGGTTAATTCCTGTCTTGTTTTGTAGGCCGGTGGTTTGTGTGTTTTGTTTGTTTGGGGGGGGTATTGTTTTTCCTAACATGGAGTTTCATTCAAGGCAGGAGGGTGGAGCTCTCCTAAATAATGCTCTGTTATGTAAACAATGAGATTTACCCATAATGTCTTAAACTTAGATGGTGGAAAATACTTGCTCTGGAGTGCTAGAGGACGACTGTAAACTTGAACTAGTGTTGGCCTTCTGTTTCCAGAGTTGATGCTACAATGGGAACTGTTAGTGGAATTGCTGTGGATGGGGCTATCACTCTTTGAGGGGACTTGCAGACCACTGTTTGGGTGGCTGTCTTTGAGGTCCTTAGGAGGAAGGGGGGGTTTCATTTGGTTTATTTTGAGGGACTGGTAGTTGAATTATTACAGGCAGCGAGGCTTGACAGACGTTTGAATTTTTTTTTTTTTTTTGAGTTGGTATGATTATTCCGTTGAATTTATAGTCCATTTTCTGCTGTGGAGTTAGCAACCCAGCGGTTATGAATGATGTAGATCTCTATCCAGATAGATTCTTAAGTGTCTCACCAGCATTTTATGAAATTTTTCTCCTTAATTACTTTCCTTCCTCTTTTCATCAGCTTTTTTCAGGCTCAACTACCATGGCAACCGTCAAACCCAAGTGAGGAACCTTGGGGTTTGGGTTTTTCGGCTCCACCCATTTTCCTTAAGCCTCCTCTCCAAAGGGCTGTCATTCTCAGATGTGTCATATCAGAAATTATCTTGGAGCTTTTTTTTTCCTTTTAAGTTAAAGAAAAAGATAGAACTCATAAGATTCTTCAGAAGCAAGGACCTAGACAGAAACACGAAAGTACATGTAAAGTGAAAAGGAAGAGGCAACAAAAGCTCCAGAAGATTTGGGGGCTGTTTAGTTTTGGTTAAGAACAACTTGCACAGGCTTGACCACCTCACTAGAAACAAAGCCTGGATTCATCAGTCACATGGTGCAAATGCACTTTTTCCCTGATTTCCATGAGCTTACCATGTATAATTTTGTTTCTCATCTTTGCAGGCTCCCTGGGGAAGGGAATGCAGGGTTATTGGGGCTAGGCCCAGAGGCAGCAGCACCAGGGAAAAGGATTCGAAAGCCCTCCCTATTGTATGAGGGATTTGAGAGCCCCACAATGGCTTCAGTGCCTGCTTTGCAACTGACCCCTGCCAACCCACCACCCCCAGAAGTGTCCAACCCCAAAAAGCCAGGACGAGTTACCAATCAGCTGCAATACCTACATAAGGTGGTAATGAAGGCTCTGTGGAAACATCAGTTTGCTTGGCCATTTCGGCAGCCTGTGGATGCAGTCAAACTGGGTCTGCCGGTGAGTGGAGGGGGAGACATTGGAGTGGGGAAGTATGGGAATGAGCAAAGAATGTGTGTGAATGGGGGTGGGATGCTTAGTATAGGTGCTGCGGCCCCTAGGGAGGTCCTATTTCTCTGTAGGGCAGGTAGCCACCATATTTCTGGATTCTTGGTCCTTTGTGATTGATCCAACTGCTTGCTATTGCTATCTTGGCATCTCTCATTGTGACCTCCATATGTCCTTCCTTAACTTTTGTGCCCTGGCTCCATTTTACAGATTCCCACCCCGGGTTGGGAGAGGACCACGGTGGCCAAAATTCTTAGCTTCTTCCTTTCCCTCATGCAGCCCATGGATAGCCAGCCCCAGAGGTAATGTCACAGGATGGGAAGTTTTCAGAGTGGGTGGGAGGGGGGGTGGTTAGAGAAAGGCAGTAGGGGCCTCCCTATGGGTATTAAGAATCCGATTCCTTTTTTTTGTCCTGTAGTTTAACTGGGGCCGCAGTATAGGGAGCTATAGATGAATAAGGGTGTGTGTGTGTGTGTTGGGGTCCATAATTTGCCTAGGAAAACCAGCATTTTTCTGTGACTCTGACCTAGAATTTGTTTTATTTAGGATTATCACAAAATTATAAAACAGCCTATGGACATGGGTACTATTAAGAGGAGACTTGAAAACAGTTATTATTGGGCTGCATCAGAGTGTATGCAAGATTTTAATACCATGTTCACCAACTGTTACATTTACAACAAGGTGAGTTTTTGTTTGTTCATTTAGTAGATGAGAAAAGATAGTATTATTATTATCCCCTAGATATTTTTTCTACATAAAGTGTAAGTCTTTTGCTTTTTGAAGGTATTATTTGGGTAGTTGGTGGGGGTGGGGGTTGTCAAGCTTGAGCTCCAAATGGTTCTACTAAACACAGTGATGTGACTTCTGAGCTCCAGAGTTACAGATTATTTAAGTAGAACAGTGTTCATACTTGGGTGGTCTGCATTTCTTGTCAGCTCTTCCCCCTTCTTAATTTGAAGGGAAAGTATCTATTTTGTTGTTGTTGTTGCATTTTAAGAGACAGAGTTAGGAAAGTGATAAGTGCCTTGGCGTAGGTAATTTTCAGCACTTGATGGCAAAAAAATGTCTAAAGGGATATGGTAATGACTTGGGACAGGATTCCTGAGAAAGACGGTATGTCTATCTCCTTTTAGCATTTGAACTTTTAAAAGTTGGTGTTTGTGTTCTGTAGCCCACTGACGACATTGTCCTCATGGCACAAACATTGGAAAAGATCTTCCTACAGAAAGTGGCATCAATGCCACAAGAGGAACAAGAGCTGGTGGTGGCCATCCCTAAGAACAGCCACAAGAAGGGGGCCAAATTGGCAGGTAGGAAGAGTAGGTGTTTTATAAATTGACCTGAAGGTGGGAAAGAGAATCGAACTAAACTTGTTTATTCCTTTTTCTAGCACTTCAGGGCAGTATTACCAGTGCCCATCAGGTGCCTGCCATCTCTTCTGTGTCACACACAGCCCTGTATACTCCACCACCTGAGATACCTACAACTGTCCTCAACATTCCCCATCCATCGGTCATTTCCTCTCCCCTTCTCAAGTCCCTACACTCTGCTGGACCCCCACTCCTTGCTGTTACAGCAGCTCCTCCAGCCCAGCCCCTTGCCAAGGTATGAATCTGAATTTTGGGGAGCAGTAGGGAGAGAAAGGTCTTGAACAAGTGGGCCTGAGGTAGTAAACTTCTGTCTTGTTTCTCTCTATAGAAAAAAGGTGTAAAGCGGAAAGCAGATACTACCACCCCCACACCTACAGCCATCCTGGCTCCTGGTTCTCCAGCTAGTCCTCCTGGGAGTCTTGAGCCTAAAGCAGCCCGGCTTCCCCCTGTACGTAGAGAGAGTGGTCGCCCCATCAAGCCCCCACGCAAAGACTTGCCTGACTCTCAACAACAACACCAGAGCTCTAAGAAAGGAAAACTGTCAGAACAGTTAAAACATTGCAATGGTATTTTGAAGGAGTTACTCTCCAAGAAACATGCTGCCTATGCCTGGCCTTTCTATAAACCAGTGGATGCTTCTGCTCTTGGCCTGCATGACTACCATGACATCATTAAGCACCCCATGGACCTCAGCACTGTCAAGGTACCCACTGCATGGGGCAGATGGGATGCTTAAGCAGTGAGTGATTGGTCATCAGGCTCAGGCCTAGGGATGGATCATCAAGACATTAAGTCATGTTTCCTTATGGGCACACAATCTTTTGATTTTTGATATTTTACTTTTATAAATTAGTGGTGGGCTGGATGGAGGTCATGTGTACTTCCAGAGTCTAAAACAGTTAGATAGGATTCCTTTCCCGCTATTCATCTACAGTTAAATTTAATGTGGGAATGTTAAGGAAGTGGGTGGAAGGATAGGCACAAGCCACCTCTCCTCCCCTATCACTTAGAAATGATTTCTTTTTCTAGACATAAATATTTCTTCAGTCTACCCAAATTACTTTGACTTCAAACTTGAACCCCAGGGCACAGATCCTTAAGGTCATCCCCACTGTGCTCTCAAGAGAGGGCCCTTGTGGTGACTGGGGTTATCAGGGAAAGGTGAGTCTCCCTGCCTGTGCAGCTTCTGATGCTGCCTCCTTCTGCAGCGGAAGATGGAGAATCGTGATTACCGGGATGCACAGGAGTTTGCTGCTGATGTGCGGCTTATGTTCTCCAACTGCTATAAGTACAATCCTCCAGACCATGATGTTGTGGCCATGGCACGAAAGCTGCAGGTGAGTGTAAACATTGGAGCTTGAAAAATAAATGGGTATGAGGAGAGTCAAATTGTCATCTGTGCTACCATATGGCCTCAACATGAAGTTCTCCCCCTTTTGTGCAGTTGAAAATTGGACCTATGCCACTGGGTGGCTGTGTGTAATCAGAGCACCATATACTACCATAGTTGTGAGTGTTTGTCTGTCTTTCTAGGATGTATTTGAGTTCCGTTATGCCAAGATGCCAGATGAACCGCTGGAACCAGGGCCTTTACCAGTCTCTACTGCCTTGCCCCCTGGCCTGGCCAAGTCATCTTCAGAGTCCTCCAGTGAAGAAAGTAGCAGTGAGAGTTCCTCTGAGGAAGAGGAGGAGGAAGATGAGGAGGATGAGGAAGAAGAGAGTGAAAGCTCAGACTCAGAGGAAGAAAGAGCTCATCGCTTGGCAGAATTACAGGAACAGGTGTTTTGTTACATTTCAGTTTTTACGGGTAAGAGGTTCATGTCATGTCTTTATCTTAATTTTTCCTTTTTTGCCACTTGATGTCTGCTTTTATTCCTCTCTAGCTTCGAGCAGTACATGAACAACTGGCTGCGTTGTCCCAGGGCCCAATATCCAAGCCCAAGCGGAAGAGAGAGAAAAAAGAGAAAAAGAAGAAACGTAAGACAGAGAAGCATCGAGGCCGAGCTGGAGCCGATGAAGATGACAAAGGGTCTCGAGCACCCCGCCCCCCACAGCCCAAGAAGTCTAAGAAAGCAAGTGGCAGTGGGGGTGGCAGTGCTACTATAGGCCCTCCTGGCTTTGGACCTTCTGGAGGAAGTGGCACAAAGTGAGTTCTAACAGGGTAAAAAGCAGAGACCAACTTGGCTATTTCTGTCTCTCCAGGGGGTATAATCTTCTTGCAAAGTTTTCTCTGAACATGAATCAGCAAACTTTCTCTAATAATAGGCTTTGAGGGCCAGAGGGTCACTCAACAGCTATTCTGACAACATAAAAGTAGCCATATGCAGTATGTAAGCAAGTGAACACGGATGTATTCAATAAAAGTTTTGTATACAAAGGCAAATGGCAGGTCAGACTTGTTCCCTGGGCCATAGTTTGCCTTTTTCTTCTCTAAGTCAATGAACCTATACTGGTTTTCCAAAGTTTGGTAGTTACTACATTATTTAAGTGTTTAAGGGTGCAAAAAGGTATACCCACACCAATAGACCTAAATAGGTAAAGCTTTGTTTTGTTAGCCACTCTCTATTGCATTGTGCAGATAATGTGGGCAGTTCTTTTTGCTTGGTTTTTTGCAGCATTGGGTGGAGCGTCTTTGAATGCCATGGATTCAGTAGCTTGTGCTCATTTCATGTCTTGGTCTATTTTTTCATTAAGGCATATACACTGTTTCCGTTTAAGGTATAATGCTGCTTCCAACTTAATAGACTGTAGCATAGTGTAGATGTAGCTTTCATATGCACTTGGAAACCAAAAATACTGTGACTGATTTTAATTACGGTCATCTGGAACCAAACCCACAATATTTGTGTTTTGTTTTCAAAGCCTAAACTAAGTGTAAATGCTTGTCTTAGTGGCACACTGCTATTCAGCCATTTGCTTTAATGGAAAAACTACAGCTCCACTCTAGGCAAGGAATTGGGATTACTGGGTTGAATAGTGGGAACATTAGGAGGAGAAGGTTCTTCAGTTAGCAACTTCTTTTGTCCCTAGGCTGCCCAAAAAGGCCTCAAAGACAGCCCCACCTGCCCTGCCTACGGGTTATGATTCAGAAGAGGAGGAAGAGAGCAGGCCCATGAGTTACGATGAGAAGCGGCAATTGAGCCTGGACATCAACAAATTACCTGGGGAGAAATTGGGTCGAGTTGTGCATATAATCCAAGCCAGGGAGCCCTCATTACGGGATTCAAACCCAGAAGAAATTGAAATTGACTTCGAAACCCTCAAGCCATCCACGCTCAGAGAGCTTGAACGCTATGTCCTTTCCTGCCTACGAAAGAAACCCCGGAAGCCCTACAGTAAGTATGAAATGAGGTTTACTAGTTAATCTAGCAATTCTCATATGGTTCTGAAGACGATTTAGAAAAGAGTGTCAATGGGGTATGTTTGCACTTGGAATGGTCAGTTCCCACAGTGAAGGGATAGTACCCCCTTGCCTTATGGGATACTTTGTATCAATCTTAATGAATCCTGATGGATTTCTTATTGTAGCTGTTAAGAAACCTGTGGGGAAAACAAAGGAGGAACTGGCTTTGGAGAAGAAACGAGAATTAGAAAAGCGGTTACAAGATGTCAGTGGACAGCTCAATTCCACCAAAAAACCCCCCAAGAAGGGTGAGTATAAGTATACTTGCAGCCGCAGCAAGTTGGCTATGGCTTGAAGAATAAAGATATACATCTTTTGACTTTTAACTTTCAACTTTGTTCTGCAGTGAGTGAGAAAACAGAGTCATCCTCTGCACAGCAGGTAGCAGTATCACGCCTCAGCGCTTCCAGCTCCAGCTCAGATTCCAGCTCTTCATCTTCATCTTCCTCCTCTTCAGACACCAGTGATTCAGACTCAGGCTAAGGGGCCAGGCCAGATGGGGCAGGAAGGCTCCGCAGGACCGGACCCCCAGACCGCCCTGCCCTACCCTTTTCCCCTTTGCTGTGATACTTCATCTCACCTCCCCTCCTCCCTCTGTTGGAGAGCTGGCTCTGCAGGGGGGAGGGAAGCAGGGACATAATACTGAAGGAGGGATATGGACAAAATAAGATTGAATTCCCAGCCCCATTGGGGGTGACCTTGGACACAGAGCCCCCATTCAGAATGAATGGGGTGGGTAGAGCTACAGGGTGGGAGTGTGCAAAGTCCCTGATAGTTACCTAAGGCCACAGCTGCCCTGTTTACTTCCAAGGGCCCTGTTTTGAAATTGTTTGTTCTAATTTATTTTAAGGTAGGTAAGGCTGGAGGGAGAGTGGGACCAAGGTCCTCTCATCCTCCTTGAGGAGGGAAGAAAGGGGGAGCTCTTTTTTACGTTGACTTTTTTTTTCTACTCTTGTTATCCCTTTTTCCTTCCGCCCCATTTGGGGCCCAGGGGTTTCAGTCATCTCCCCATTCGGTCCCCTTGGACTGTCTTTGTTGATTCTAACTTGTAAATAAAGAAAGTATTATTCAAGTTGTGGGTTACCTTAACACTTGTTTCTGTAGTGATTCAGAAGGAACCTGACTAGCATTGTCTAGAACTTAAGGAAAAGTATTTTTGAGGTGGAAAAAAGAATAGTAGCTGTCTTACATAGCTGGGTTGTGTGTTAATTCTTTAAACCATAGGCTCTTTGTTAATAAAGCACTTGACCTTTGTAAAATGAGTCCTTCAAAGTAATCTTTAGGTCAGCAATTTTGCTGTGGTTGGGGTGAAGAAAAAAAGCAAATCCTCTGGCTCTTTGCCTTAACTCAATTTTGAGGTAGGTACTCAGATTTTCTCTTTCGTATTAGATGAGTAGATTGTCTTTTGAGCACAGTAAAATGTGAAAGGAGGCTGAATTCTGTTACTAAATTTTGTTGCCAGGAGTTAGGGACCATTCTGAGCAGGAAGTAGACTCCATCCTACAGAAAAGAAAAACCAGCCAGGTGTGCTACACACCTGTAGTTGTGACTACTCAAAAAGATTGAGACAGGATTGCTTGAGCCCAGGAGTTGGGAGGTTTCAGTGAGCTATGAGGAAGGACTGCACTCTAGCCCAAGAAATAGAGCAAGGCTGTCTTAAATTTTTACTACCTTCCTCTTTTTTTAGTTTACAGAACTCTGTATAGTTTCATAGAGACCAATTCAGAATAGTCCAACAATGCTTTTTTTTTTTTTTAGGTAGATTTATTTCACGTTAGTGCAAGGGTACAGGCAGCCAGGTTAAAATACTTGATTTTGTTAGGAAGAGTTAGTCTGGTTATGTCTCACACACACAAGGTGTGTCAACCTCCCCTATCCTGTGCCCATACATACAGTGAGAGTGCCCCAACTCCCTCCCCTGTCCAACAATTACTGAACTTTAAGTCACAAAGTTCATTTACACTTAACCCGTTAAGGGGAAAAGAAGGATTCTAGTTCAGGGAGCTGGGGTGTGTGGGTTTTAGAATTTGGGGTTTTTTAACTGAAGAAGTGAATTGACTTAGTATAATGTGCTATGTTGGGAAGCCTGAAGATTGGGAATTCAGGAAATGTACTAAAGCAAATGGCTTATTTTGCCATGGTAGTGTTGTAAAAAAAATGAAGTCTCGGGGGGACTCTGGCAGAAATTGGATCTTTAAAAGCACTTTGACTTGTAGCAATGATTCTCAACTCTGATCTTCAGCAATTGTGATTAAACTGGGGCCTGTACAACATTTGTCAAAAACTTAGGAGATGGCAGTGCATAATTAGGTTTGAGAATTAACTGTTTATAAAGCCTCGTAGTTATAAAAGGGGAGGGTTGTTTTTGTTTTTTTTAAGAGACAGTCTCACTTTGTTGCCCTTGGTAGAGTGCTATAGCATCATAGCTCACAGCAACCTCCAGCTCTTGGGCATAGGCAAGTCTCTTGTCTCAGCCTCATGAGTAGCGAGGACTACAGGTGCACACCACAACACCCAGCTAGAGGAGATCCTTGATTAGGCTTTAAAAAGAGTCTGATGTTGAAAATTCATGAGTACTTGAGCTTTGTTTTGGGGGCAGTGGGTAATGGGATGCAAATTATTAAATAGTTCCCTGTAAACTTGAACCTAGGTGACCCTAACAGCTTTAAGATGGAGAAGTTCTGGCTCATTCCCATGTCCACAGAAAAGGCTGAGACTGGCAGAGGGCTTTAGAACTGTAGTACACCAGTTGGGCCATCCCTGTCCTTTGGCTGCTTAGTTGAATGTACTGGTCTAAGCTGGGGCTTTATCTCATCCTGTTCACCCTCACCTCATGCTGCCATTTGCTCCTATTTAATGCTTCCCTAAGAACCTTTTGGAGGTTAGAGTTAAGGGCATATTTATTCAGTCAACATTGAGTTCCCTTGATTACCTTTTCAGTAAACTATTTACTATGATGTCCATAGACCTGGACTTTTCCAAACCAAGAGATAATATAAGGTGAAGGTTAAAAAAAAAAAAGGCTTTGACCTTGCGAAGTTTGTTTAGTAGAAAGAGTACAGAGGCTCAGCCACCCTTGCTCAGTGGTTAGGGCGCCGGCCGCATAACATGTAGGCTGGTGGATTGAATCCAGCCCGGGCCTGCTAAACAATGACAACTGCAAAAAAAACAGCTGTTGTGGCCAGCTACTTGGAGGCTGAGGCAAGAGAATTAAAGCCCAAGAGTATGGGGTTGCTGTGATGGCATGGCATGGCACGGCACATAAAGATTAAGAAAAAAGTACAAATAAACCATCATGGTATGGAGGGTATGCTGATTGACTCCGAGATACAGCATGACTGGGTCTTCACACAGATTGTTAATCATTACACCTCAATGTGTGGACCCTAGTCCCAGCCCTGCCAATCTTAACTGTTCTTGGATTTCCTCAGGACTATTTTATTGGAAGGTTCTTCCATGAGTGACCAGCATGAAGGACTCCCAGGACAAGTACCAGAGCTGGCTGGAGTTACTCCCTGGGGCTTGGCGAAAAATTATCGGAGGAAAGTTTTCCTGAGCCATGAGAGATTGACTATGATAGAAAACTAGGAGGGAGATGTAGAAATGGTAGCATGGAACTGATGTGATGCCACCATGATCTCCCACCTATGCTTTTGGGGTTGTCACCCTAGTTTAACCTTTTTGCAGAATCCTAGCTGGTCTCCAATACTGAATGAGACAGTTTGGTTCCCTAAGATTATAACCCAGGAGCAGGAAATGGGGTGACATTAGACAACCAATTGCAGTTTTCAATAAACAATGGCAAGTATTTCTAGCAGGGCAGTGTGTACAGATCTAGTAAAAATAGAGAAAAGAGCATTCTGATCAAATTTGAGATCTGTTCAGATATCTCAGATCTTTTCTGTTTGTATCAGGAAGGTGGGGAGGGAGTGGAAAGGTAGTGAACTATACTGGCAGAAGAAACAGCTGCTGAGAATGTAGTCCTGAATGCAGGTGGTGCTGAAGGAAGGAAGAAGGTCTGTGCTTCCAGATGAGGCTACAAAGTAAGAAGAGCTAGATCAAGAAGAGAATTTCATCCATGATAAGGTCTGAATTAATATCCTGAAAACAGCTCATGTTTTGGGGCCTTTAACTGTGTGCCAAAAAACCATAAACTCAGTTGGTTCTCACTGTAATTCTACAAGGTACAATTCTACACTAAACTAATACCTTCAGTTGGGAGGGAGCTAGGAAACAGATGCTTTAAATTGCACTTGGGAGAATCATATTTAGGGTCAGTGGGTTATCTCGAATGAGTAACATAGAAAGGAATTGCAACAATTAGTCCCAGCAAGTGAGAATAGATGGGCAACAATGTAGATGAAGGAATATATATAGATAGATTTGAAAGCTAGATAGGAGAAAATGGATGAGATTTATTCTCTGAAGATTCTTAGTTCCACACACGGAAGAGCAGAGTGCACACACCCGAGTGCACAGAGCTTTCCAATAGTGGAAGCTTGATTTTTTACTAACTACAGGAGTGCCCCCTGACTGACCAGATTTGAACACATCCCAGTGAGGCCTGCAGAAGGTGCAGGTCTGTGGAAAGCCACAGAGGGTCTTTGGCGCCACCTGTTGAGAATGGCTTCCTCCTGAATTTTGTCATATTTTTTGTCCACCTTCCTACCATCTTTAGATTCTTATTTCCTTCTTACCCTTCATGAAAGTGAGTTTTCACTTTTATGACCTAGAGGATGATAGAAAAATGACAGTCCTTTTTTAGTCTTTATCTCCCTTTACCTCTGAAGCATCCCACGTGGCTCCCCCTGATGCTTTGACACCACTTGTTCCTAGGTCTCATACTTTTCAGACAGACCCTTCTTAACATACTTCTTTAAAGCTTTTTCCTCAGCCTTGGTCCTCTTTTTATTTGCACGATATTTCCAAGCAATTTTACTCATTCCTCTGGAAGCAACTCCCACTCATAAAAGCTGTGTCTCTGTTAAGACCTTGCACCAAAGTTCCAAGTCTATTTTCAACTGCCTGATGCTTCTTGGTGCTCAACACATCAGGAAGAGATCCTATCTTTTCCCCACATGTAAACATCTCAGTGAGTTCTCTAATAAGCAACAGAGCTTACTATTAGCCAGACCCTTATGAGCATCACTACAATTTAGTTTTAATGCCATAAAGCAGGAACTCATCACCATTTTATGCTTGAGGAAACAGATATTTAGTAACAGTTGTACAGCAAACAAGTCATTGGCACCAGAGCCTGGTGATCTGCCTACCTTCCTTTCCCTCATTCTGCACTTCCTGTTCAGCCATCGAGGCCTGTTTAGTCTTCCTCTGTCCCTTTGCTCAGTGTCCCCCACCAGGCTAGACTCTTGAGTTCTCCTTACTGGTCTATATCTTTTTGTTGTTGTTGTTGTTCATTCTCATCACCCGCAATATATTTTTCTCCTTCTTAATTTTATTCATTTATTTTTATTGTTTCAGGTTAATTGAGGGTACAAAGAATTAGGTTACAATGTTTGCATTTTTTTTAGGTAAAGTCCTTCTTATAAGTGTGTCCAGCTCCCAAGAGGTGCGCCATACACTCTAACATTGTGCCCATTAAGTGGGAGAACACTCAACCCCCTCCCACCTCCCCTTTCCCCACTATCTTGTTCCTCCGCCCCCCACCTTGAATTGATTTGATTTTTTCTCTTCTATGGGTGTGTATTAGATCATCTATTGGCTTCATATTAGAATTAAATACATTGGACTCTTGCTTCTCCATTTCTTTTTTTGTTGTCCTTGCAGTTTGGCTGAGATTGGTTTCGAACCCACCACCCTTGATATATGGGGCCAGTTCTCTACTCACTGAGCCACAGGCACTGCCCTGCTTCTCCATTCTTATGATACTTTACTAAGAAGAATGTGTTCCAACTCCATCCAGGTTAATACAAAAGATGTAAAGTCTATATCTTTTTAAGGGCTGAATAGTATTCCATGATATACATATACCACAGCTTGTTAATTGATTCCTGGGTTGGTGGGCATTTAGGTTGCTTCCACATTTTGGTGTTTGTAAATTGAGCTGCTGTAATTGATTTGCAATCTAGCACAAACGTCCTTATGATAAAATGATTTTTTTGCTTTGGGTAGATTCCTAGCAATGGGATTATAGGATCAAATGGGAGGTCTAATTTGAGTTCTTTGAGGATCCTCCATACTTCCTTCCAAAAAGGTAGTCCCAGGGTCCAAATCTTTCAGCTATACCATGTGTTTCAGGGGCCCATTGCCCTTTTCCCCCTGCATGCCTTGACTTATCCCCACCTTGCCCTTCCTGGGCTGGCAGCCCTGTCATTTCCAGTGAGGCCTCACCTCAACCTAAGGAGGACAAGCTAAAAATAGTTCCTGTTCAAGTAGGAACTCATCATTCTTGTAAAACTTTCAAACCAACCTCAAACTTCAAGTACTTTTGTGTCTTTGTATAGCAAGTAAATATTTCCACATAATAAAATATTTTACACATCTGTTAGCCAAATTAGAACATTTCTAATCTTGCCAGATAAGCTAATGTTTGATTTGAAATTGAAGGAAAAGGGGGGTTTATTCTCCAGTGACAGGCATTTTTCCAGGTTCTTGTTTGAAAAACATAAAAAGAGCAGCTCTTCTTTAACTGCTACTGTCAGACCTCAGAGAGTCAGTTGCTAGCATAATTGCTGTGAATAAGAAGATAACACTGATTAACTGCTGAATACTTACCCTGACCTGGCTTCTTATGAATGCAGGTTATAGAGACTGAGAATTCCTCCTAGAATGGTTATTACCTCATCTTTCTGCCTAGGTTTTGTTCCTCATCCAGAGTTGCTGCAGAACAGGAGACAGTTTACAATTTCACCCATCATCCTTCTTTTCTTTCTTTCTTTCTTTTTTTTTTTTTTGAGACAGGTCTCAAGCTGTCACCCTGGGTAGAATGCTTCCAACTCTTGGGCTCAAGTCATCCTCTTGCATCAGTTTTTCTATTTTTAGTAGAGACAGGGTCTCACTCTTGCTCAGGCTGGTCTCAAACTCGTGAGCTCAAGCCATCCACTCACCTCAGCCTCCCAGCATGCTAGGATTGCAGGCATGAGGCATCCATCCTTTTTCTCTACTCTTTTTTCTCCTTTTTCTCAACTCAAAAAACATTTTTTAAAGCAGTTTTCAAAGTTTGCTCATATGCTTTTAACTCTGAGTAGCTCCAGGGAAATGGACGCTGAAAATTTACTAATAAAGTGACAGTTATAAGGGTCAGGAAATACTGCATCTCTATCAGAGTTCTTCATTCTTGATTTGAAAAAGCACAAGCACTGTGCTTTTGGTTCCCACGTCAGGTTCCTGCTTGTAGCCTGTGACTTCCGTAAGGAAATTTTCTTCCTTAACCACCAATTCCCTGATGTCTGGCCAGTGACCTGCCACTGAGACTGGCCATGACCCTCTGCTTAGATTTCTTCTCAAAATTCTGCATCCTGTTCTTGATCTGTTTCCAACAACAATGACCCAGCCCACTGATCTGCCTTTTATGAATCCATCTCTCCTACCCTTCAGGTTGAACTTCAGTATTCTCATGTTCTTCCATCACTGCCTTTGGTCTTATAAATAGAGACTGCATAAGAGCCCTGCAATGACTTAACCGCTGATTTGGCCAGTGAATGTTCAAGTGGGGGGGGGGATTAAAAACGAGGTAGCAGAGAATGATGGACCATTGAAGGGCAGCTTTAGGCTGTTAACCTAAATATCCATTACATCCAGGGCACTGCTAGACAGGCCTTGGTGAAGCCTCATGAGCCTCTGTGCTGACATCTGGAGACTGTTCATTTACTCACTTTCAAGGCCTACTGTCATAGATAAGTTGAGAAACTGGACTCCATGGTACCAGTCAACGACCCAGGGCACTCTGTACACTCAGTGAAGCATTAACTGGCTGTAAATATAGTCTAACTAGAAATACTTTGAAGATACACCCACCTTGAAAGCAAGAGATATTTTGACTTTGTAACCTTGAAGGGGGGGATCTGTTTTATGTATACTATGCTGATTAATACCATTGTTGATGTATGCTTTTACTGTGAGGGTATAAAAATAACAAAGAGAAACAGGAGGGCAGCACAGCTCTTTCAAGAGATATCCTCGCAGTTCTCCAGAATTGCTGGCTTTTCCGTAAAAAAAAAAAAAAAAAGGTGGAACTGTTGATCTCTTATCCGATTTTCCCTTGATTGGCTTGCGTGATAGGCAGAAGGACTCCTTGGTCCGACAACAGGAGGGTGGCTGATGCTACTGCAGGGGGTATCAAAGGCATCTGTCCTGAACTTCATAATCAGGAAGAAAACAGAGCAGAAAAGACCTTGTTTCCTCCAACTCTGGGAAAGCTGAGAGAGAAGGAGAAAGTCAGGTCACGGGAATTGGCATTACTGAGCCCTTGTTGTCCGCTAGGCAGTTTGAGGGGCACTTGTTGTAGTTATCATTCTAGTGCACACAAGGGATTAGTATTTCTGTCTTAGAGACTAGGAAATTTTAAAGTAATGTGCATAAGATCATACCGCTAGTGAGACAGGATGAAGCTGTTTTCAAAGTTTATATTCTTTTACACCTTTGCTTTTCAACCTTTTTTATCTCATGGTACACTTGATAGTTAAACTTCTGTGGCACTCTTAAATTATGTTGATCAAAAAAGGAGTAAGAAAAAGAATATACTTAGTGTGCTTTGAACTTCTGTAAAAATAATTTAATTAATGATCTTTAAAATTTTTCATGGCACACCTAAGATCTTCTCACAGTATACCAATTGAAAATCACTATTTTTATACCAAACTTTCTGTTCATAGTCTGAGTATAAGTTAAAAAAGGGATTTGGAAGTGAAACTTAGAAAAAACTTTCAGATATTGTTAATTCTATCAACCTGAACTAAAGAATGAAGCTAGACGCACACCCGTATACACATATACACCCACATGTGCACATCTCTATCTTTTCAACTGTACCTTCTGCTCAAGATTCCTCCGTCCTATAGAAAAAAAAAATTTTTTTTGCACCAAGTCCACTTTAGCCAAGTTGAAGAACTGTTAGGTAGTGTGAATACACAAAAAAATGAAACAACCCTGTTCTACAAGTGTAAAGGAAATCCCAGTGATGGTTTATTCTGTATGAAGAGGAACCAGGCTAAGTGTAAACTCTTCACTTTAAAGGAAGTAATATTTAAATGGTGACTATTCATACCTACCATCCTTCCTAATCATAGCTTCAGGCTTGCTTAGAGACTGGGACTTTTGTAACTGAAGAGGCCTGCGGGAACCAGATTGTTGGAGGCAGATGGCGAAAGGGAAGCTGAGATTGGGGGAGGTATGCCACTGGGCTTGCATTGACTGTGTTAAGAGGGAGAGTCAAAATTACACACCAACAACAAAAATTATAAGGACATTGTAAGATTTTGGAAACTTTCTTCATTTTTTACTATTTTTGTTGACCTTGTCGGTTTTATGTTTGGGGCTGGCAATAAAAATCTCAAACATGAGAAAATACAAGAACTGGAAAAATATTATGATGTTTTATAATTTTTTCTTGTTCTTGGGATGTCTATGGTCAGTGTTACAGTTTGGTTACAGAACTTTTTTTTCAAAGGACAGAATATTGATAAAGCAATTGTAAGACTCCCAAGATAAAATGAGTTTGTGTTTTGAGCCCATGGATGAAAAAGTTTCTGGAAGAAATGGTCCAATTTAATGTGTATGTTTAATAACCATGTAATGGAACAAAAATTAAAGGCTTTACATCATGTTTATTTTATTGTGATTAAAACAAAAGAACAAAGTATTTAACTTATTTATTTACATTATAAAATATCTATTACAGAGTAGTAATTATTCAGTTGGTGATATACATCAACCAATAGGTTTAGAAATCTAGTGATCTCTCGCTTAGTTTCCTGCTATTTTGAAGTATGGCAAAGCATTACAAACACACACACCTTTAATTATGAAAATTTCCAAACATATAGAAAATCAGAAAAGCATGAGGAATACTTGACTATTTCTATGGTTTGAATGTGTCTGCTAAAGTTGAGATATTGGAAATTTAATCCCCAAAGCAACAGTGTTGAGAGGTGGGACCTTTAAGACAGGATTATGTCATGAGGACTGTGCCCTCATGAAAGGAACAATGCCATTATCTCTAGAATGGGTTGGTTAGCTCTCAGGAGTGAGTTCCTGACAAAATTCCTCCTCAACCTCCTCATCCCCTCACTTTCCGCCATGGGATGATGCAGCAAGAAGGCCCTCGTCAGATGCTAGCACCTTGCTATTGGACTTGCCAGCCTTCAGAACTGCGAGAAATAAATTTCTTTTCTTTATAAATTACCCAGACTGTAGTATTCTGTTACACAATATGGACATAAAGTTCAGGTGCAAATTGCAAATTGCACACAAACTTTATGTCCACCCTGTATTAACACAAAATACACATGACAAATACCTATCACCTAGATTCAACAACTGTCAAGATGTTGCCATATTTGTTTAAGCTGCGTACATGTGTGTATTTTTGGAATACATTTTTAAGTAAATTAGAGATATCATATTAATAGCATTTCATTCCTACATGCTTTAGCATAAAGATGTCTTGCTACATAACCAAGGTACCATAATCATACTGAATAAAACTGAAAACAATTTTCTAATACCAGGTATCATAAATTAGCCAGTCTATATTCAAATTTCCTCATTTGTCTCTAAAGTGCTTTTATGTCTGTTTTCCCCCAAAGATATTACCAAGAGTCATCCACTACATTTGATTGTGGTATTTCTTTTAATTCCCACTGTCCCAATCCATTCATTTTTCTCCCCCCTCCCCTTTTTTTTTTTTTTTTTTTTTTTTTGAGACAGAGTCGCACTTTGTCACCCTAGGTAGAATGCTGGATAGTTCACAGCAACCTCAAACTCCTGGGTTTGAGCAATCTTCTTGCCTCAGTCTCCTGAGTAGCTGGGACTACCGGTACCCACCACAATACCTGGCTAATGTTTCTTTCCTTCCTTCCTTTCTCTCTCTCTCTTTCTTTTATTTATTTATTTATTTTTTAGTAGAGACAGGGTCTCTTTTGCTCAGGCTGGTCTCGAATTCCTAAGTTCAGGCGATCCACCCACCTCAGCCTCCCAGAGTGCTAGGATTACAGGTGTAAGCTACTATGCCCAGCCTCACCCATTTTTTCTTACATCATCTTTTAAAGATGGTTTCATTTGACTTATTCCTTTATCTACAGTATTCTCTATAGACCAGAAACTTTGAAACAAAGGCTTGATTATATTCAGATTAAACATTTTTGACAATAATTCTTCATAGGTGATGCGGCGATGCTATGAACTTTACCTTTCATCTCATCGGGAAGTGTATGCTTAATGTCTTATTGTCCATTATTGGTGGGGTTATGTTTGATGACTAGCTGAGGTGTAGACAGTCAGCTCTCTCCTCCATAAAGGTGTTTAATGGCAAATGATCTATGGACATGATACTTTGGCATGATGTGGTCCTCCAGTTCTCCATCATCTCTGAACAGTTTTCATATCTATGAGGGCTTCCCTGAGCAATGACCGTATGATCGTATTAGGCTTTCAGATTGCTGATTTTTTTTTTTTTTTTTTGCTTAAAACAACACACTTTTGTTATCTCATAGTTCTGGAAGTCAGAAGTCCAAAGTGAGTTACGGTGGCAAAAAAACAAGATATCAGCAGGGCTATGTTCCTTCTGGATGCTCCAGGGGATAATCCATTTCCCTGCCTTTCCCAGCTTCTAGCTGCCCATAACTCATGCTTGTGGACTTTTCTTGGTCTATGCTTGGTCTTAGCCAAGCAACTTGGACCAACTATTTTTGGGCTTAGCCAACAGGCCAAGCAACAATGCTCATGGCCCCCTTCTGTCTTTAAGGCCAGCAATAACAGGCTGAGTGCTTCTCATGCTGCCATCTCTCTGGTTCCCTTGGTTTTCTAATTCTATTATTTTTTATACACTTATTCACTGGCACTCATCTAAAAGGAAGAGCTTTTCACATCAATGGAATAATAGTTCTATCTGAAATGTCAGGATATATGCTTTTCTTTAAATACTAATTTTCTGTGTTAGGAATTAGAATATCACATTCAGTGGTGATAGGAAATAGCTGTTGTTATTGTTGCTTATTTGTTTTGTCTGTGTTTGACTATTAATAGGGACTTGTGCATTTTTATATATTCAATGTAGTTAAGTCTATTATAGTGATTTTTTAATGCTTCAATTGTCCCAACTTTGGCCAACGGGAGCTCCTTCACATTGGCTGCAAGAGACTCACATGTGCTTTGTGTTTTCCCTGACCCGTATGTTGAACTGGTCACTTCTCCAAGAAGTTCTATTTCTCCTAATGACTTATTATCATAACCACTGTCATAAAATATTTGGGAAGGCTATGGAGAAGGGAGGTGAGAGCCCCTGAGTGGCAGAGGAGTTACTGAACAAAAGAAAGAATCCCCTTTCTACTACCTGTAAAATTGTCACAAAAACTAACAAATATAAAAAACCATCACCATGTATACAGATTATATTTTTTTGTAAAAAAGTATTGGAGTTGAGCTTCACATTGAGGTTTGACCCAAGGGTGGGATGGAGGAATGGGGAGAATCTAGATGAGATTCTGTGATAAAACCGTGCAATGTGCAAGTGAACTGTTGTGACTCCAACCTACTTTCTTTCTCTACTTTTAAATCATTCTATTAGAAAATGCTGTACTCTTCCATATGATTATCTGTTAAATCTCTGAAAAGGGTCTCTTTACCATGGAATTTGATATCACATCAAATAACTCAAAGTCATATAATAAAATAACAATGATAATGAAAGCTAACTTTTACTGAATGTACTTTACATAGCTAATTTTGTTCAAAGTGATTTATATGCATTAACCCATGTGGATCATTACACATGGCTCCTTCTCCTAAAGTTTAAAATCAAGATGTGGGGTGGCACCTCTGGCTCCAAAGAGTAGAGTACTGGCCCCATATACCGGAGGAGGTGGCAGGTTCGAGCCCAGCCCCAGCCAAAAACTGCAAAAAAACAAATTAAAAAAAATTCTGCCAGTAACACTGAGCAGAACAAACAAAATCAAGATGTGACTCTTCCTTTCTCTTTCTCTCTCTCTTTCTCTATCTCTCTCTCTTTCTTTTCTTTTCTTTCTTTTTCTGATACACAGTCTCACTCTGTTACCCTGTGTAGAGTGCCAGGGCATCATGATAGCTCACAGCAACTTCAACTCTCGAGCTCAAGAGATCCTCTTGCCTCAGCCTCCTGAGTAGCTGGGACTATAGGCATGTGCCACCATGCCCCACTATTTTTTTTTCCTATTTTTAGTAGAGACAGGGGTCTTACTCTTGCTCAGGCCAGTCCCAAATTCATGAGCACAAAATCTACCCGCCTGGGCCACCCAGAGTGGTAGGATTACAGACATGAGCCACCGTACCCAGCCTAAAGCTTACTTTTGAAAATACACTCGGACGAAGAAGCAATGATAAAAGTTGCTGTAATTGTAGTTATGAGTTTCCATCTTTTGTTTTTAAGTATTCTAGCTTTGTCCTTACTTGGACATTTGTTAATATCTAAAAAAGCAAATTAATGAAAAAGTACCCCAAAATGTTCAGATTACATATGAGAAAAAAAAAATGGTTGTAGTCCTGAGCTGGGGCAAAAGTTCATGATCTGACACGATTAGTTAGCTGCTCCTTCTGTGAAGAAATTAGAATTCCTCCTTGACAGATTTTAATAAGATTAAGAGGCACCTATATGAATCCTGTCTCTTATCTTTCATCCCTGGAAGCAATCTGTAAGATCATTGGGTCTAAAGATCTTAGAGTATATTCTTTTATTTCCTTATCCAATCTAATAATATTGAGTTTATGCTCTCATCTTTCATATTAAGTCTCTACCAACACCCAATTGGTTTTCTCAGTGGACTTTTCCCTTGTAGCACTCTAGAAATAAGATTTTGACTCCTTATAATGATTTTGTCTGAGAAATTGCTCTAAAGAGATATTTTTAAATGGACTAGATGATTTTTATTAAAATTCAAATTTAACTAGGGACAGGTGACACTTAAATCTTTATCAGTTACATTGTTGGATTTACTCATTCCTTTTAATAGACCAGCTTTTGACAGGATTGTTTTGTTTTGTTTTTATTGAGACAGAGTCTCACTTTGTCACCCTCAGTAGAGTGCCATGGCATCACAGCTCACAGCAACCTCAAACTCTTGTGCTCAAGTGATTCTCTTGCCTCAGCCTCCCAGGTAGCTGGGACAACAGGAGCCTGCCACAATGCCTGGCTATTTTTAGAGAGCGGGCCTCGCTCATGCTCAGGCTGGTCTCAAACTCATGAGCTCAGGAAATCCATTCATTTTGGTCTCCCAGAGTGCTAGGACTACAGGCGTGTGCCACCAAGCCTGGCCTTGACAGGATAGTTCTGATAAAGGGCAAGGATCTCCAGATGTTGATCCCTGAAGGGAATAGAGAGGGTGTCTGGTAAAGGGAGAAGGTGGTAGATTTGAAAGTTGGCACAATTATAAAACTCAGCACACAATTCGATGTGCAATACTGAACAGTGCCTTTTCAGCTCTGTGACTGTCCAACCAGAGTTAAGGATGTGTACTCTCTCCACTTTATAGAAAATTACTTATTTAATGCAACATAAATACATTGAAAAACAAAATGTAAATTTTCTTATGCATCTTTAAATGTTAGGATATTATTTACTAATCTCCTATGGACAATGCAAGAACTGACCAAGAATCTACTCTCTGAATGACTGGAATTGTCTATCTTGACCTGAACTATAAAACTTCTATTTTTGAAAATGCATATATTTTTAAAAATACAAGAAAATTTATTAACGTCATAAAAATTATTAATAAAAATATGACCCTCCAAAAAAAAAAGAAATTCTATTTCTTTTGAATGGGAAATGGTATTTAAGAACCACAATCTGTGCACTGAGGATGCTTATTGCTACTGAGCTATCATTAGGCTCTTTCATTTTCGAGGAGATATATATATATGTATTTGTAAATTATTAGTTAAAATTGACATTTCTAATTCAAATGTCCTATTTTAATGTTTTAATTTAGCTACTTTTACTTCTTTTTATATATTAAAAATCTTAGTTCTTAATTTCATTAACGTAATTACTGATTTGCTTTATCTGACACATAAAATAGTTTCAGATAATGATACAATATTACTTGACAATCAAACTACAATCAAGGTTTTGGGTAGTTCTTTTTGTCTGTAGCATATATTCCTCTAAGACTATACTGTCTTTTAATATCAGTTGAAATAATTATTTTTCCTGTGTGCTTCCATTCTTTCTATTTATTTTACATTTTAGTTAAATTTTTATAAAAACTGTAAAGCAATTATATGTTTCAAAGGTCAATATTTAACTTTATCCTTGTTGCCTCAGATCTAACCTCTATTCTTCCTTCTTCCCATAAGTAGCCATTTCTATTTATTTCTGGCTTATCCCTCCAGTGTGGCTTTTTGCAAATGCAGTCTATGTATCTCCTCCTTTCTTACCCCAAAGGTAGCACATAGTTTAGTCATTCTTTTGCATCATATGCTTTTCATAACATCCTAAAGATTCCTCCATATTGGCTCAGAAAGATCTTCCTCATTCTTTTTAACAACTCCATGTTACTCCGTTGTGTGCATGTACTATAGTTTTTTCAATTATTTCCCTCCTGCTGGATATGTTTTCAGCTTTTTGCTATTACAGATAATGATGTATCATTTTTAAGAAGAAGTTTACTATGTAATCAAGAATACATACATAAGTTTGACATTTCTTCACACATATTAAAATATGTTTTAAAAGAAAATATTACTTGTATTGATTTGTTTCTAATTAACTTAGAAACCCTTCTGAACACTAGGGTTTCATAGAACAATTTAGCAAATGACAGGTGTGCTTCTTAGTGACTGTGCTTCTTAGTACTTCAAAATTACTGGATTTGACAAATGTAAGGTGGTTAGAACTAGTGCTTGGGGCTGGACATGGTGGCTCCCGCATGTAATTCTAGCACTCTGGGAGGCCGAGGCAGGTGGATTGCCTGAGTTCACAGGTTTCAGACAAGCCTGAGGAAGAGCAAGACTCTTGTGTCTAAAAATAGCTGAGCGTTGTGGAGGGCACCTGTAGTCCCAGCTACTTGGGAGGCTGAGGTAAGAGAAATTGCTTGAGTACAAGAGTTTGAGGTTGCTGTGAGCTATGAGTCCAGAGAACTCTACTGTCTGAAAAAAAAAAAAGACTAGCGCTTGGCATGTTGGAAGTGTTCAATAAATAAAAGATTGTAAAGAGTGGGCTGTGAGGTGGCAGGCAGGGCCCCTCACAGCCTGGAAGATGCTCAGGGAGTGACCCCAATCACTTCTCCTCTAAACAACATTCTTTTCACCTGGCAGAAGTCACATAGCCCGTGCATACTTTTCTTACTATTGGCAGGCACACAGTTTTTCCTCCTTAAGGTTTATCTTTATCACATGTAATATTTACATCATTTAGCAATCATGTTAAGATACTATATAAATAAAGCTGTTTCCACGGTTCCATGCTGGCTGCAGCCATCAGCTTGTCAGCCCCTCTGTACCCCATCTTAGCCTTTGTCTCCTGTGTGTTTTATGTCTTCCGTGTCTCTTTTCTCTCATATCCCACCATTCCCACTCAGGTTATTTCTTCTTCCTTGTGCTGGTTCATGAGAAAAGATGATAGTAATGTTAATAACAGCAGAAGCATTTCGATTTATTTTTCTTTGTTTGGACCTGTCATCAAGGAATTTGAGAACAAGGTGACTGCATTTTATTCTGAGTGCTTTAAACATTTATTGAGTAACTGCTTGTTTCAGACATTATAGTTAAGATCGTGTCCCTGCAGCAGATGGACACACTGAAAGCCTGAGGAAGGAATAAAAGGCAGCTGGGAATCTAACCAGGAGGGAGCAGAAAGTTTCCAGAGAGCAGAAGTGCCAGGGAGTCTCCATCTTGGGAGGAGGGGGCTTCCCCAGACCTGGGGCTTTCACGTGAGGTGGAGTCGACCCCAAGGTGGAGCCACGCCACAAACCCCAGCAGCGAGGTCCTGATCTTCCGGGCAGGAGCGCTTCCCTGGACGGCTTTCCCGGAGCAGAGGAGAAAGGGAAGCCTTCGAAAAGGGACCTCATTCACAGACAAACACGGGACGTGACAGAGGGGGACAGGAGAGGGGTGGTTTATCTGGCCAAGGTGGACAGGGACCACATGAGTCGGGAGCGGATGGTGCGTCGGAGGCCTCAGCGTTCCGGTCGTGGGCAGGAGGAGTCCAGGGAGGGGCGTGTGGCTGTTGCTCAATGGAAGGAGAAGAGCGGAGGGAGATGAAGTGGGAGAGGGATGTGGTGCCCGACCATACAGAGCCCACTTAGCCAGGGAGGAACTCACACTGTATTTTAAGGAAGAAAGTAAGTGTGAACAGGGGGAGTGGCATGAATGACACAAGTGGGAGAAATAAAACCTCTCCTGTAATTGTAAAAACCTGGTCACTCTTCGGCCTCGCCTCATTTTCTGCTGTCTGCTCTTGCCGAAGCCTCAACTTCTAGAAGTAAGATCCCAAGAGAGCAAAACCTTCTCATGTACATTTCCTGGTGCTGCTGAGGTCTGACCCGGTTCATCCTGCCTTGTGCCCTGCAGGCTGCTCTCCATCCGCGGATGCGCAGAGCTGGATGGTCTAGCATCCTACAGACCTGGCTTTAGACCTTGGGCAAGTTAAGTAACTTGAATCCTAGTTTCCTCCTCAGTAAAACAGGATCATTCTATTTAACTTGAAAATTGGTTGTAAGAAATGAAATAAGGCATTGTGTCAGAATAATGCTTTTCATTTTTGTATTTTTTTTCTTTCCTTGTATTTAGGTTTGTAATACAAGGCAATATCAGACGTTACCAACAAGGCCCTTCTTCTGGCTTTGAGTTTCCTAAAGCCTGAAGTTCACGTGGTATTATTCCAGGTGTCCCAGACATTGTACCAGGGTGAGGGAAATGCCTGGAAGAGGCAGTAAGGCAAGGCAGAGGGGCTTCCCCCACCCTGAAGAGAGCACAGCAGGCTGTGGGTCCTAAGAAAGTCCTGTTCCCTGGCAGCAGCCAAGGCAGGTGGGGGCCTCTGAGGGAGGGGAGGGAGGCTGTGTGGCGCATCTCTGCAGTCTTGGCTCTCAGCCACTAGAGGTCCCTCCTCACCAAAGATTCGCCTGCCCCAAGTGGTTCAGAAGCAGAACTGCCACTGGGAAAGGACCATACAAGTTAAGATCCAGACATGCTTGGACTGACCGGTTTGGACAGATGCAGTCAGATAGAAGGGGCTTCGCCAAGGCCTCTGCGCTGCATCAGGGCACAGACCCTTGGAACAACTGTGAGAGAGGAGCCCCTAAAATGACTGAGATTGAATTTAAAACTAGCCTCATGACGGGGTGAAAGGTAGGTTTTGAATTGGATTTAAGATTATTTAGGGAAATGTAGTATTTTTTGCACTCTGTGCACTATTTTCTTGATTATTGTGGACAAGATTCAAATCTACTATATGTGAAAACATTTACCCCAAGGCCTGGAGCATTGCGTGTGTTCAGTAAACAGTGGCCAATGTTATTAAAACCAGCTGAAGAGCAATGGGAGCAGACTGGATTTGAAGCAAACAAAATTGAATTAAATAAGAATCCTGCAGGTGTTTTCATGCCCATTATGTTTCGGGCCATGCAATGGGTACTGGGAATATAAGACACAGACTTCCCTTGTCCTAGAAGAGCAGTTAGTGCAAAAGCAGGCTTGTACCTTATTAATTCCGCCTCATGGCATAATGTGACACATACGCAGTGGGAGAATGGGCAGCATATTGGGTCTGGGATCAGGAAGGCTTCACAGAAAAAAGTGACATTTAATCTGGATCCTGGAAGAACAGGTAGAATTTTGATTGGTTGGCAGAAGTCAGGCCCAGCACAGAGAACAGCTTGTTCAAAGGCAGGGCAGGGTAAATATATGCCAGGAGTTTTGTGTGATTTGGTATTGACTATTTTTCAAGAGGAACTATTCAAAAATAAGGTTAAAATATACATCCAGGGACAGTTTGAGAAGGATCTCCATCCTGTAGGTAATGGAACACCTATAAGAATTTAAAGCAGGATGAAGGAGAAAAGAAAATGTTCTATGAACTTCCAGAGAAGAAAAACAGATCACAGATGAAGTTTCATGACTCTGAGTATATTTTGGCTTATCAACACTAATCAAAGCTAAGGAAATATGGAGAAATTCCTTTAGAAATGATTCCAACCTTGAATTTTATACCCATCTAAGCTGTCGTTCAAATGTAAGAGTAAAGAAGTATATTTTATGACATGCAGAAAAGAAAACGTTTGCCTCGTATGCACTCTTTCTCAGGAAGCTAAAGGAGGATTGCCTCGCCAAAATAAGGCAGACCACAAAAGGGCAAATACCGCACACAAGAGACAAGATCCAACACCGAGGACGAGCAAATCCTGATAAGCGTGATGAAGGGTGATCCCAGGATGATGGTCGTGTCATCAAGGGCAACTAGTTAAGACTGGAGCAAACAGAAGTTTCCGGGAGTGTTTTATCTGATCATAAAATTGACAGAATGCCTGATGTGTCTGATTGTACTGTGAGGAACTTGTGATTCATTAATGATAGGTACAAATAAAACCAAGCAAAAGGAAAATAGAACAATTACTAACTCCAAGGAAAAGTAAAAGTCATCCAGGAAAGGAAGAGCAAGCTTGGTTAACTCTACAGTTTGCCTTTACGGGGTCTTGATAACATAAACCCTGAACCCAGCTGGCGTTTCAATACAGCTGTACGAAAGGAGGGAAGGATGTGTGAAAGGGGTACTTTTTTTTTTGAGGTTGAAAATCTTAGAAATCCTCCTCTTCCATTGGACAAAATTCAGAGATAAAGTCTAAAGCTGAAAAAATCTAGATGTAGCAACACAAACATGTTATTTAGAGACAAGAGGTCAACACCGACAGACTCTCTTAAAACAGTTAAAAATTATTGCCGGTGAGGGTGAGGACATGGCAGGAGAGGGGGCTGGAGGCTGGGGTTTCTGTTGCAAATCTTGTTGAACTATTTGACTCTTTCAGCAATACACATAATGTAATTTTGTTAAAAATTCCAATGGCAAGAGAGTGAATGGGAAGAGGGATCTGAGGCAGCCCACGCAGGACGCTCCTTCAGCGAACACCTCTGGAAGGAGCTTGTGGGAGAGGAAGGGCTGGGTTACAAGACAGAGAGGGGATTTTGTGTTCTTGTTACAGTATGTGGGAGAGATGACATCTCAAGGAGGGGCCTGCACGAGGGAGAGTTTGAATGTATAGAAGAGGAGGTGGTGAATGAACATCTGCAGTGGCATCATCATAACCCACTGCAGCCTTGAACTCCTGGGTTTAAACGATCCTCCTGCCTCAGCCTCCCAACTGAGCCAAGTGCCACCATGCCTGGATAATTTTTTCAATTTTTTTGTAGAGACAGGCTCACTGTGTTGCCCAGGCTGGTCTCAAACACCTGGCCTCAAGCGATCCTCCCACCTCAGCCTCCCCAAATGCCAGGATTACAGGCATCAGCCAGCACGCCCAGCCTGTACATCTACGCTACAAGGCACTAAAGGGAGTCAGATCAAGAATGCAGGAGGGAAATTTTTAAAAATGAAAGACTACCAGCTCAGTGCCTATAGCTCAGCAGCTAGGGCACCAGCCATATACACCAGAGCTGGCAGGTTCGAATCCAGCCCGGGGCTGCCAAACAACGACGACTACTACAAGCAAAAAATAGCCAAGCATTGTGGTGGGCACCTGTAGTCGCAGCTACTTGAGAAGAGAATCGCTTAAGCCCAAGAATTAGAGGTCGCTGTGAGCTGTGATGCCAAGGTACTCTAGCCAGGGCAACAGCTTAAGACTCTGTCTCAAAAAAAAAAAAGACTACTTTGAGACTAGAAGAAAAAAGGTGTGAGTCTACAGGAAGATATATCAATAGAAAAGATTTGAAATTGTTCGGTCTAAAGAAGAGACAATTTTAATGACTTTATTAAACCTTAGGACAGAGATCACGGGAATGCCTTTCCAATAATACATCAAGCAAACTTTTAAGCAAAATGTCAGCAAAGATCAGGGCATGCTGGGAATAGACATATCTTGGGGTGTCTTTTGAGAACAAACCCATAATTCTTTCTCTGAGAACAACCCGACCCCTCACCCCAGAGGTGGGTGCTCAGCAGCCATGTTTTTACTAGGAGGAAATTTATGGTTTCCTTGTCCCCTTGCTCTAAGTTCATAGGCTGGAATGGACTTCTGCCCTAAGTATGACTGATCACGTATTTTGTCCAAGAATTTTAAGTTGTGACCAGGAGACACAGTCTGTATGTGTGGTGAGAGCTGAGTTGATACACACTCAGGAGCTGTAGGGTGAACCTGTTCACTGAAAAGGATGGTCAATTCACAGAGAAAGAATACAGCCAACACGCAGAGGGGTCTAGGAAACACAGACCATACAGCCCAGAGAGCGCGCCAGAGGGCAGCTGCAGGTCCCCGGGCCTTTTCAGTTCCGAGCTCTGTTCCCATGAATCCTACCTAAAACCTATCCTTGGATTCTGTGCACCACCCCTGTGTCTCTACTGTTAATATCCTCTTCTTTGCATGTGATCATTTTAAGAGGGTTTCCATCACTGGCACACAAAATCCTTGCCGAAGATGATCGTCCCCCCTTCCATCAGAGTTTTCTGGTCATTGATTTCTCCCAATTTATTCTTTCTTAGGAAGTCTACTACATTCCCATGAATTCTTGATTTCTTTCTTTTCCAAGACCAAATGCTTACAATTCAAAATCCCATCTTGCTCCTGCTTACCTTGTGTCTTGATTAACTTTAATGCCCTAACAGACCTAGGTTCTCCAGAAAGCCTTCCTGGTCCAGCTCAGGGATCCCTCCCTCTGAAGACCTTCAATAGCAAAAGTCCAAGCCAGCGGGGCCCAGTTACCAGACCGTAGCCTAGGTCCACGATGGCCACATCAGAGTCATCTGGAGCTTGTTAAAAAGTACAGGCTCCCTGTTACTACCTCTGTGGTCCCTGAGATTCTAATTCAATAGGTCTGAGTGATGCTTGTACTTTTAAAAGTCTCCCAGTGAGTCTTACGTATGTTATGGTTGGCAAACCACTCATCTGTACTGCTCATTTGGTACTTGACAAATGTATAGTTCCTTGTCTCTTTGCAAGTTTTAAATTTTGTTCACAGTAAACTAAAGTCCTCCAAGCCACATAGTTAGAGTGTTCTGGTGGTTCTCCCTTAGAGCTCCTCTCCTCCCACATGCCTGGCTGATCGACTCTGTTAGCCTCCCGCCTGCTCTGACCCACCAAGGGAAGTAGCCATCTTGTCTCAGCCTTGGTCCTCTCTGTCTCGCATGGGACTCTAAGGAATGTAGACAAAGGAGATGACATCATCGTTAGACAATGGCCTCTTCACACAGTGTAAGTCCAGATAGGAGTAGAATCCCATGAGCCTCCCCTGACCCAGTGTCCAGAGCTGTCCTTGGTTGAGTGCATTGCAAGGAACAGGACATTCTGCATCCCTTTCAGGGCTAATGTGAATCCAAGGGCTACAGTTCATGAAGTCCATGTGAAGTGGCACATTCACAAAGTAACATACAACGGGCCAAGTGGAGCAAGACACACCTGGACAGCTTGAGGACTGTCAGCCCCAGCACCATGAGGTCATGCTCAATGGTCACCACCCAGGGTCCCTTCTTCCAGGCCCCCACATCCCTTACACTCTAGGAGAACTGGCCAAGACCTGGCAAAATGATACAATGTAAACACTTTAAAGAATTCAGTGGGCTAGCCAGAACTTTGCGGGGAAGGGAGAGAGAAAGTGTTTTAAAGGGGAAGGGAAACTGGGTGGTGCCCCACAAGTCCTGCCATGAGCACTATGGCCAAAAAGGAGGGGACCTGCAGGACGGAGGTGGGTTGCTTCAGGGTCAGCACAGTGGGGATGCACTAGCACAGGCAGCGGTGAGCACACGCAAGGGCTGTCAGAAACCTGCTGGGATCCGCAGGGTGTCTCCCACAATCCGCTTCTCTCAGAGAGGTCATTACCTAACGTAGCATAAACCACATGGCCAAGGTTGTTCAAGCACCCAATTCCAGGATCCTACTATCCTCCAGTGCCCACCTCCCCCAAACCTCACTCCCTTCCCCTCCCCTTGCTTTTCTCTTCCCTGACCACTGCTGTCTATACCGCCCTTCCCTGGCCCCTCTCCTCCCCAAAGAATCTCTGATCCTCCACCCCGGTCCACTCTCCTCCCCCACCTCCCGGACTCCTGGGGCCTCTGCACCTGGGAGCACTGGACCAGCATGTGCCTTTGATGATGAGGATGGTGCCCACCAGGAAGCCTACCAGGCCCAGGGCACAGAGCAGGGTTTCTGTGGTATCTGGCAGTGGGGTAGGTACCTGGGGCTCTGCGAGAGAAAAAAAGGGGTGGGGATAGTGGGGTAAAAAGAAGGGTTCTGGAGTAAAAGGAGAAGGGTCCAGGAGGGAACTAGGGAGGGCTCCATACCCCAGTGCCTGAGGAGCGGCGCGTCCAGGCCCCAGTGCTCCACCCGGCAGTCGTAGACGTCCTTGGCCGTGGGCACAAAGGCCAGGTAGTGGAACTTGCGGAACAAATGGTCAGGCTGGGAATAGAAGCTGGTCTGGGCCACTCCCTCAGTGACTATCTGACCATTGCGCAGCCAGGTGACATTGATCACAGGTGGGAAGATGTTGTCCACAATGCAGATGAGGATGTTGGGCTGGCCCAGCTCCACTCGAGACTTGGGGAGCACGGTCACCCTCGGAGGCACTAGGAGGAACGAGGCCCTGAGTCCCTGGCCTTGCTAGGACTGGGACTAAAGGACAGTTCCTCTGACCCAGGCATCTGTGGGAAGGCCCCAGGAGGGGACCTGGAAGAGGTACCCACAGGGGTGGGAGAGGAGGGAAACAGAGCCGGGGCACCAGGAGCTCCAGTATCTCATTGGCCCTGGGTAGGAGTTGCTTCCTCAAGAAGGAAGCAGGTGCTGAGGGGCCCGGGAAGACCTAGCAGGATGGGGAACCCACAGCCTTAAGGCTAAATCCAAATTTTATAGAATAAATTCTTTTAATAAATCCTTTCTTTTAATGAAAGTTTTTATTCTATAAAATTTGGATTCAGTCAAAAGGCCGCACTTAAGTGTCTAGAAGGCCACACGTGAGCATGCGCCTGGGAGGCTAGAAGAAGCTTCTCTGGGTGCTCCCTGCCTGACCAGGCAGACCGAGGGAAGGCAGGTACCGTTGGTGGCTCTGGTGCAGTTGGAGCGTTCCACCAGGACGTCCAGGTGGGCTCTGATCATGGCGATGCTCGCCAGCCCTCCCTGTGGGTCAAAGTGGGCGAAGTCGCCAAATTCAGGCAGACGCCACACAGCCTCCCTTTCCTTCAGGTCCACAGAGAACAGCTGTTCCCCGTCAAATTCATGAGTGAACTGGCCGGAGGCACCGTGAGACTGGTAGAAGGCTGGTCCATAGGAGCCCACGTGGTCGGCTGTATGGGTGAGTTCAGAGTCAGTGAGAAAGAAGAAAAAGCATCAGTGTCAACCATGATAGGTGACATGTTGAGTCTCTGAGCCTGGGCTGCATCTTGCGTTCTGTATGGGGTCAGAGTTCTGTTCTGACGCTGAGTTGGCCCTTGCAGAGTGGAAGGGAGAACATGGACGGGAAAAGGCACAGCCGTGCATGGCACAGCACGGAGACACAGGCTCAGGCTGCCGCACCAGGCTGGGAAGAGGACAGGCTGCTGAAAATCAAGCTTAGGACTCCGGAAGTTAAATCTTGGCTGTGGTCACCTGCTCAGGCTGTGTTATCAGGCCCTGCGTGTGAGGTGGTGGCTTACTGGGTGAGATGATGAGGAAGTGATTGAGGCCAGGAACATGTGGAGCTTTGCACAGAGATGCAGTGCAGGTGCATGGGACGGGGAAAGGCCATGATGGGCAGCACTAAAAGTAAGATTTGTAAAAACAAACAAACAAACAAACAAAAAAGTAAGATTTGTGACCCCAAGACCATGGAGGGAGAAAAAGGCTGCCCATGACATTACAAGGAGGACAAGAAGTCAGGTCAGGTTCATATCCCAACTCTTCCATCTCAGAACATGTCTCTTCCAAAACTGAGGCTCAGTTCTCTGGAAATTAAGGGTTAGATTTTTTTTTTTTT